>JAODLL010082477.1:3874-15361 GCA_026546735.1 Forbesichthys agassizii | reverse complement strand
GCGTGTGCGTGTGTGTGTGTGCGTGAAGGGGGGTCAGACAGCTGTACAGGGGTTAGAACGTGTGAGGATCCACAAGCCAGTCAGACCCCCACGTCTTAAGACAGAATAGCCAATGAAGCAGACTGGGATATTAGCCTGCCTGGCTGGCTCCATCTATCTGGGGGAATGTATATGATGAATCGCATGCAGGCAGCAGATCTTTTATTTCCCCCCTCTCTCTCTCTCTCTCTCTCTCTCTCTCTCTCTCTCTCTCTCTCTCTCTCTCTCTCTCTTCTCTCTCTCTGTGTCTATAAGACCTGGCTCGCTCCGAGTCGTTTCTTTGTCTGCCTCTCTCTCTCTCCAGTCTCACTTTTCTCTCCCCTCTTCGTGTTATTTTTAATGAGCCCCTCCGCACCTCCCTCTCGCCACTGCAAAACTTCAAGCTCTTTCGTCTTCCTCCCTCTGCCTCCCTTCTCCAATTGCCGTCCTCACTCTTTCAATGTACATAACAGTGTACACTTCAGGAGGGAGCCGTGGCGGTATCTATGGCAACCGGATTGCTAGGCAACAGCCGTTTCTCCTTCCTTTTTTCACGCCCCGGCGCAGCGGCGACAACAATCGACCAACCAACTGCCACGGAAGAATGCCGGCGTGCCGGAATGGGTGGCGTGCACGTGGGCCGGAATGGGTGGCGTGCACGTGGGCCATTCAGACCGCACCACAACAAGGATCACACGATGGAGGGTTGAATGTTTCACTTCCCAGGTTTTAAGAAGCACAAAAAAACAACACAAAGCTAGTTTGTACTGGTTAAAACTGGTACTTCAAATTTCACTGGGAATAGGCAATTTATAAGGGCTTGTTATTGAACATTCATACAGTGCATGCTCTCTCTCTCTCTCTCTCTCTCTCTCTGTCTCTCTCTCTCTCTCTCTGTCTCTCTCTCTCCTCTCTCTCTCTCACACACACACACATACACATTGCACATCCTTATACACGTCCACACATTGATGCACACCATTGGAGCTCATTACTGGTAGCTGACAGTAATGATGAAACATGTGGGGGGCTTTAAAGTAGTAGGCTGCATCAGACCCGTATATTTCACTGTGACGTTTTACCTTAGAAGGAAATGCATCAGCAACAGCCATAAAAATACTGCTGGCTAGTGGGTGAAAACCTCACAACACCAATACTGTCTATGGAATGGAATGGAATGAATGGTTTACAGTATATAGCCAGTTCCTTTGACCTGAGCACAAGCGAGGCCAGAAACCTGCATTGTCTGACAAAGGTATTGTAGTTAATGTTTAAAAACTATATTCACACTATATTCTCTGACGGTGTATGTACTATATCGACGATTGAGCCAGATGGCAGTGCTTGGGTAAAGCAGCAGCCATGTTGTCCCTTTCAGTGTGATGTTTTAATGATGTTAGCTGACTAGACTACTCCTGTCTCCATACAGCTGTGGCCAGACAAAGAGCCAGGGCGCCATTTTGAGAGAGCAAGAGAAGCAAAAGCCGGGAGGAAAACAACATTCAAATCATCAAATGACAGTCGTATGCACACACACGCACGCACGCACGCACACACGTACGCACACACACGTACGCACACACACAGAGAAAGTTGGATGCTTGGCCCAGTGATGTACAGTATACAGTAAATAGGCAGGTGTGTGTGCGTGTACACGCAAACGCGCGCACAACTCTGAAAACACTAGCAAAGAGAAGGACACTTACACACAAATGAATGCACACCCATAAAAGTGCACACACAAGCACACAGTATCCCTGTTGCTATAGGACCTTCTGTACGTCCAGATAAAGACACCTCTGCATCTCAATTCTCGTTTTAGAGTGTGATGGATGTGATTTACTGTAGCTACAGGTCAGCCTCTCTCTCTCTCTCTCTCTCTCTCTCTCTCTCTCTCTCTCTCTCCCTCTCTCTCTCTCTGTCTCTCCACTATACCTTTACTTTACCTTTCTATATTCAATCAAACTCTTCTCTCTCTCTCTCTCTCTCTCTCCCTCATCCCTCCCTCTCTACCTACCAAACCAATTTTCAGGTGCCTCCGCAGGGCCGACCTCTAAAGTAAACATCTCCTCCTGTTTTTCCTCCTGTCCCCCCTCCCCCTCCCAAGCCCACATTCTGCCCCTTTCATCCTCTGCAACGCCCCACCCCCCGTCCCCTGACACATCAATCCAATGCCAATATTACACCCCCCCACCGCACACACACACACACACACCACCACCCATCCACCCAAAAGAAGAAGAAAACAAGAAACCGACAGGAAGAGGAGGAATGGGGGGTGGTGGGGTTGAGAGGGGGGGGGGGGGGGGGGACAAAAGTCGAATGCAGTCATGAATTTTAATGGTGTCGCTCAAATGCTATATCAGCTAGGAGGCAGATATATATGTGTGTGTGTGTGTGTGTGTGTGTGTGTGTGTTGTGTGGCGGGGGTGGGTAGGGAAAAGCTACCATGATGAGGAGAGAACTTGCAAAATGGAGAGAAGGAGGAAAGGACTGTGTCAAGAGTGAAAGATGGAGAAAAGAGAGTGAAGCTGGGGAAAATGATAAGGTGAGAGAGAGAGGGAGAGAGAGAGAGAGAGAGAGAGAGAGAGAGAGAGAGAGAGAGAGAGAGAGAGAGAGAGAGAATGTTGCTCTGTCATAAAAGGCCTTAATGAAATATAGTGGACACATGGCTTTATAATTAGGCCTCAACATTTAACACCACAGTTTTGTGTGTGTGTGTGTGTGTGTGTGTGAGTGTGTTTTGTTGGATATTCAAATATAGTTAATATAGCTGTCAGATTGTTTAAAGTAAGGTAATAGGACATACATTATTTTTATCACGACTATCTATTCCAGAACACCGTATCTTAATGCAAAATGAACTTAAATGAACACTTGTATTAAACCCTCTGTATATTATATTAGGTTTTTCACACTAAAAAGACTCTTTGTTTGAGCTTGGTGCAATAGGCCATCCCTAACTGCTTATCTGAGTCCAGGTCAGGTGGCAACAGCCCATGTCTCCCTGCCCCTAACAGCCTTATCCAGCTCTTCCTGGTGGATTCCAAGACATTCCCAGGCCAGGCCAATAGAATCCCTTCTCCTGGGTCTGCATTGTGTCCTCTTTCCAGTTGGCCATGCCTGGTACACTTCCATAGGGGGGCACCCCTGGGGCATCCTAGTCAAATGCACAAGTCACATCAGCAAATCTACTCCGAGATCCTTCTTGATCACAGCTCCTTACTGTGTCCCTAAGGATGAACCGGCAACCCTCCAGTGGAATATCATGTATTTCTCTTGTATCAGCGTTTATCCATCTCATGCTTTCTTCTACCCTCACTTCAGTCAGCACAACCCCAAGATACTTGGGGTTGTGCTTCCTTCCTAGCAGAAATATGTTTACACTGGTCTGCAAGTCGCAACATAGACAACAAAGTATTATAATTTTCTTGTTAATGTCATTCTTGGAGCAATTTGTTGTAACTGATTGAATTAAAAAAATGGAAGAATAATATAATAATAAAATACTTAATAATTAATAGTTATTTGTAACTGACTGAATATAAATGGAAAAAAATAAAATAAGAAATAGAATAAAACTTTTAATTTAAATGCCATAAATGTGTCAAATAGTTTAGCAGTAATGAAATTGAGCAAAGATATACAGTATGTTAGAAAATAAATGTATGCACTGACACATCCAACTTTTCTGTGAAGTAGAACGGCTTGCTAAAAGTAAACGGTTTTGTACATTTGACTAGCAAACTTTAAAGTAGTAGTTTTTAAAAACTGCATTATGGGGAAAATGCAGTCAAGTGAACTGTATATGTGCATATTTGTAATTTGGCCCCCTGAGGAGAAGAATGTGTTGGCCCTCAACAAAGTTGCCCATCCTTGATGTACAGTAGTACTGTATTTGTTTTCCATTCATGTGTGTGTGTGCGTGTGTGTGTGTGGGTGTGTGCGTGTGTGTGTATGAGGTATATGTGAAGTCAACTGTCTTAATTATAATAATTTTTCAAACCCTATTACCTTGAACACAGACACATATGCGTACACACACAGTAAACAAGATAATTATTGTCCAAATTAAATTAGTTATAGTTGTGAATAGAATGTTACACTAATTACAAACATGTTTACATTACTCAGAGTTACAGTAAGTTACATTAAGATATATATCTATATGCCTGAGATTGTAACCTTAACCCTGGAAGGGTTGGTGCCTTCTTCTACACAGGGAATCAGGGAATATAACCCCTAACCGTGGCAGTGTTAGTGCCTTGCTCTACTCAGGGAATAGAACGAACATAAGTGCCAGGTTATTAACTGAACAAGACCTAACCATATTATGTCATCCGTCTATGTGACTGTGTGTGTGTGTGTGTGTGTGTGTGTGTGTGTGTGTGTGTGTGGACAGTTCCATTATCTACTCCTATCATCTCTCCTCAACCAAGATCTTGACAGTTGAGTAGACGTCACCCTTCAATCAACACATATTCAGCACCATGTCTCTCTCTCTCTCTCTCTCTCTATGTCTCTCTCTATGTCTCTCTCTCTCTCTCTCTCTCTCTCTCTCTCTCTCTGTCTTTCTCTATCTCTCTCTCTCTCTCTCTCTCTCTCTCTCTGTCTTTCTCTCTCTCTCTCTCTCCCACGCTATCTCTTTCTCTGAGACAGACAGAAAGAAAGAGAAAGACAGAGAAAATGGAGATTTAAACAGAAGAATATTTCCATCACTCCACCTTTGACAGGAATACCAATCATCTGTGTGTGCGTGCGTGTGTGCGTGCGTGCGTGCGTGTGTGTGTGTGTGTGTGTGAGAGAGAGAGAGAGAGAGAGAGAGAGAGAGAGCGAGCGAGCGTATGTGTGTGTGTGTGTCAGGGGAGTTGGGCAGACAGTTGAATATGATTAACATGCTGAGATAGACGCCCTGCCCTCTCTCTCTTTCACACACACACACACACACATGCACACATTCACACATACTCGCTAACACGCACATGCATGTGCACGCGCACACACACATACATCCTAAAAAACTTAAATCCTGATAACACTTAGTACAGCAGCCAGGAAATGTAATAAGCACAATAATAATAAATCATGCTTCATCAATTAAATAATTCGGAGAGTATCATGGCCGGTACAATCTGGCTGACAAAGCAAAACCCTTATAAAGTTGTTCATATGTGCATGCTGAAAGATGTGCTCAAGGCCTTCTATGTCAATGCAGAAATACATGAGCCACTGAGGGATTTATGTTGTGCTACCTTTGTTACGAGTACTTTTCAGAAAAGCATGTATCACATTTTAAAAATCTAAAATAATTATTTATTTATGATCCAATATTACAAAACCATTTTTAGTCCAAAGGTTTTGATGCATGACCTCCAAAAACAATTAGCCTAGCATTGTCAGACATTCCTTATCTTAGGGTGGTCAGTTCCACAATTGTTATTCGTTCAGATAAATAACCTCCCAAGCAAACATATGGACCTAGCTTTGTGTGAAGCAATATTTCCCTTCACTGGACCCATGGGGTCTCAGGTGGGACCCGTAAATGACTAGTATGTATGTGGAGTAAACTAGTGTGAGGCTATTGAAGGATTTCATGCAGATGAACTGTCGTGTTATACAGGATAAACGTAGATAGACAGCATTATGTTGTGATACATTATTTGATCTGAGTTGTGTGTGTGTGTGTGTGTGGGGGGTGGGGGGGTAAAAGCAGATTAAAGAGTTGACGCTTATCTAAATCATCCGATGTGTGAAACTACACCTTCTAGACACAGTTATTATGCTTCTGAATATGTGACTTGAGTATGCTTTTCTGTGTGTGTGTGTGTGCACGTGCACGAACGGGTGTGTTTAATAATAGTCTAATTTGTCACCTCAGGTGCAGTGTGAAGTTGTGGCAGAGAGACAGACAGACAGGCTGTCACAGCAGACAGGCAGAGTGTTAAAGTAATAGACTGACTGTTCAACTGCCTGCTTTATTATAGAAATATAGAAACATCGATCTGTAGACAGGTGCCACAGAGGAGTTACTGTATCCTTGTGTTTCTACATTACCAGTGCCGGGATGCCCTCACATGACTTAATAATAATATTTATGCTTTTAACATATAAGCTGTAATGATCAGTATGCATGTTCATGTGCATCTGCAGTATGCACTTGAACATGCCTGTGCAACACACAATGCGTGTACACTACTTCTTACACACAATTTGTCCTAATCTAAGCGCACGGTATAAAGCACAAATTGCATTTAGGGTGTGCCAGGCGCATGGTTCAAAAGGCTTGGACTTACTCTCTTCATTATTGGTGTGTGTGTTTTGAGCGTAACACACCATAAACCAATCCGAGTGTCACCTCCCATTCCCTAAAAATATCCAGGCGCACGCACCATTATACCAGTGGGTTAGAGAAAGTGCGTGAGCAGACCATCTATGGCAACAGCGATATTCCATCAAACTCCCTAAAATATGTTGACGTAGACTACACCCTAATACTTCACATTGTAGTCTTTTAATTTATTTGGAAGCTTTTGCATGTTTGTGCACTCCTGCACGTCCATGTGTGTGTAACAAGCAGAGTGTATGCACATTGTGAACCCACTAGGCGCTACTATCTTGATATTACATGGCACCATTGAATTAAGACCAGGTTATTTGGACAATCGCACAATAACTTAACTATAATATACTATATATACTATAACCAAGTATAACCAGGTTATACTCCTACTACAGTAGGCTACTACTCGCTGTCAGGTTCTTGCATTTCATTGCCCTGTGTGTGTGTGTGTGTGGGTGTGTTATGTCACTGTGTGTGTATATATATATATATATATATATATATATATATATATATATATACCCACACACGAACACACTTTATAATATGCTCATTGCTACTGTAGAAAAACAAAATTATCCCACTTTTCCAAGTGCGCCAGGATATTTCATGTACATTGTAGGCTTTATCCATAAACTGAATCATATAAAGGCAAAAACCAGAATGCCCAACTAAAACACAACAAAGACTGGACTATTGTAGGACTGGACAGTGGGTTATAGGCTTTGTAGCGTATTCTACGAGCAAATTAGTTCATTAATTAGGTTCAGATACATTTGGTTCTGTTAAGACCTTGTGTATTGTAGATACGGTACAATTGTAACAGTCTGGGCCGCACCGCCGATGGGCGGCTAACCCCCTCCCACCGTTACCGGGGCATGCGTGCTCCCGCCCTTGGTTTCCAGACGTGCACTTCCCCAGCGCTCCTTGTGCCACTGGTGTTGGCACTGATTGTGTATCGTTTGCACCTGGGGTTTTGCTTTGGTATTTAGGATGGGGTTTCTGTTTGTTCCTTTGTCGGTTATTGTTTCGCGTATGGTGTGTGTTTGCGTGTCGTTTCCATTAAAGTCTATCATTTACTACGAAGCCTGCACCTGATCCCTACCTTGCCCGCTCCCGCCATCACAACAATATAATAATACGTTGACGTCAAAGTACTTTTGAATACTTACGTATTTTTAAAAGCAAGTACTCCAGTACTTTAACTCAAGTAAAACCTTGACTGCACAACTTTCACTTGTATTGGAGTAATATTTGACCAAGAGTATTGATCATTTTTCTCAAGTAATGAAGTTATGTAGTTTGTCCACCTATGGCGCTTAAATGGGCACGTGCATTTACTATTTAAAGTGTACCTGCACCTTAAAATATGTATTTTGAGCTGTAAAGTAATAGGACTGATCTGTGATGAGACACATCATTTCTAGTTTTATGACAAAAATCTAGTTTTTATAAAAATCTGCATTTTATGTGCTGAAAATAGAACTACATGTAATATCCGTAAAAAAAAACACCCCAGAACCTGTTGGTTTTCAATGGTACAATTAGTGCACTCATACGTCATCAAATTAAAATGTTGACGTTAATGTTAATGGAGGTCCCCCACTCAGCTTCTCGCCTCACTCAGCTCCTTGACGCAGATTGTGGGTAGAGTCAGGCTCAGAAGATGCAGTTACACTTTACACAACGTGAGCGCTTGACAGGAAAATGACTCCATCGGTCTGAAACTAGCAAGGACACTTAAGTTCCTGCTTTGCACTGGGTGTAAAATAGGGCCCAATGTGTATTATTGTGTATATCAACTTATTTCAGGGAACTTTGGTGGAATCTCGCTGCAGCTGTATATGGTACTTGAGCGATTTCACTTTGCGAACGAGACAATTCCTCTGCAGAGAAGTGTTCTTTCTTACTACTTGGCAAATGCTCGATCTAATACCAATCCAGGTGCAAGCGCACCTGGCTTTTAAAGGGAATGGGAGATGGTTGTCTGATTGTTTTGCCCAAAATACACTTATGATTAATGAAAAGCATAAGTAACAATTTCAAACAAGCACATGGCACTATGACTGTAACTATTTTCCCACACCTTACAGTTTCAGGTTGTGTGGATAAAGATTGTGTAAAGCAGACATACATTTGTGTTTTGAGTTTGTCACACCACAGAAAAAGGTCATATTAACCACCCAGCCAAATTTTTAATAATCAAAAAGTCGGCAAGTATACTAAATTACGTTTCAAAAACGAGAACATTTAACCATCATTATCTGTTCTTAAATGCTGGGGGTGTGTCAGCATAAGGTGCTGTAAACACACCATTGCGTGTTCTACGGTAAACTCCATACCGTGGTGTTGAGCTAAATAGGCATCCTCAGCCGAACATTGATTGGAAAATGTAGAAGTCCAAAGTCCAGTCCAGTCCCTTAGGTAACTGCTCCGTTGTACTTTTTGAAGCAGCTGCAATATTAAATAATTATCCTAAGTTATTATGCATTATTTGTTTAAAAAATAAATGTTGCATGTAACACATTTGTTAAATCCTCTTTATTTAGCTATAACAAGTATACATACAGTATATATAATTTATTATAGCTAATTTCTCTAATTTCTCTAATTGGTGCTTATGTTGATGTTAAAACAAATGATCTACCTGCATTTATATTTACTTTAGATATTATAGTTCTAGGTGACTTGAGAGTAATGCAAATATTTAAGAAGTTACTTAGTAAGTTATTTAGCTACTTTTACAAGATCCCAATAGAAAGGAGGTCAAAGTTCACAGACAGGATGATGGATGATAGAGGAGTGACTAGAAAGACAGGACAGAGGAATGATTCATCCCCCTCCTCATTTTCACGCTGTCCCCCCCCGCACAGACACCTTCCCTCGGCTGTTGCCATGGCAATAACAATCCTCTAGTGACTCGTTTTAATTATCACCATGGCAACACATCAGTATGTGTGTAATCATGTGTTAGGACGTGCAGAAAGAGAGCAAAGAGTGTTTATTCTGTCCATTTAATAGTGATTATGAGTTGCTACTCATTGCTATTGCCCCACAAACTTAAGCTCGGACAACAAACATCCTTCTTAAAATATCAGATATTACTTTTTCCATTCTGAATGTGGCCATATCTTTATACACCTGACGCAAAGCCAGATAATACAATAAATAGGTTGAATTACATGCAGTACATTTTAGTGCTAACAGTTTTTGCAAGGCAGTTCTATTTGACTAATTTATTTGACAGTGCAATAAATATAGTGTGCCAGATAGAGCTACACGCAATGTAGTCTCTAAAGATACAAGGGAAGAGTAGGGGCATTGGCTCTTTATCAAGACTTTTTTAATGGTGTCACATTAGTGTAAGTGAGTTCACAACAGCACCTCATTGCTTGTTACCAGAAAACAAATCTGTCAACAAATGCACAATGGATGGCCCCTGCCTCTGTATGTAGAGTTTAGTGTTTTATCTTCTTTTCCTTACGTTGGTTCATGTGAATAGAGGAAATAATACTCACTCCTTATAGACCATCATAACACCCAACCCATGAAGGACTAGGTTGATGGGTCACTTCTCTTATTTTATTCACTAGAGGTGTTTCTCTGTTCTTTCAATTAGCTGATAGACAGTGGTCTGTTAACATTATGAAACATTTTCTGTTGTCATGTGAAAAGACAAATATTATCCGAATATCAAGACAGTTTGTCTCTGTTAAATACATTTAACATATACAGATATAATTAAGATGATGATAATTGTATTTATATTGTTAATAATAATAATAATACAATAATTTTAGTATTATTATTAACAATGTTCTATTCAAACATAGATGTGTACAAATTGTTAGAATATATCTGTAAGCTAAAGCCATTCTCACTGTTTTAATTCAATACTTTATTTCTTGGCTTGCTTTGAAAATAGCTTGAGCTGATTAGTTAATTCCGGAAACCTTTACACAAGCTACTTAACAAGCACTGGGCTATCCCCAAGTGACACACACACAAAGTACTCCTCCATTTCCTTCTATAATTACTGGCCAGTATATTTGTCTGCTTCGCATATTATGGTTTGTGGGCCGTTGTCATGGCGATGTGGAGCAGTGGCTCAGGCAGCCAGTTAAATGCCAGGTCGATGACATAATTGGTTGCAGGGCGATTTGTCGACAGGCCAGAATAATGCATAAATGTTAACTGATGTAAAGAGGAAGACATTTATCACCCACTTTAACCTGGTTTAGACTCATAACCATATTTAAATGTTAAAGCATTTTTAACACTTTTAACCTTCAGAACACCCTAAACACTTGAGAACTTAAACTGAGTTTAACCCCAACCCTAACCCTTGGTTAATAATTGAGGCTTTGTTATGAAATGATGCCCCATATTTTATATATAGGCATCGTTTACAAATGCAACATAAATAATGCAATGTTTTCATAATATGAACATTAGGATAACCAGTATGGTTTGTGTGCTCAGAACTACAGTATAGATTGTTTCAATCAGAAACTCTTAAAAGTATTTCACATACTTAATACATACTTAATAAAGCTGTGTGGCATTTAAAGAAAAGCTTTAAAAACATAATATAATATTACTAACACACACTGACGGTATTAACACGTCATCACTTTACAAACACTGTCTGATGCTTCCAGACAACATTTCCAGGAATGCACCTGTTTGCAGACAAACACAGACTCACATACAGTGAGTGCACAGTGTGCTGTACTTTACAGCCAATGAAACATGTCCTGACTGAATATGAAGTCTGTGCTTCTCAAGGGGTACACACACACACGCAGGCACGCACACACACACACACGAACACACACATAAACACATTGAACATTCTTCACAGAGATGTCTTGTCGAATTGCCAGGATTTATTTTAATATTATATTGGGTCTAATAAGCCCATTTGTAACATACATCTATGATATATAAATCTCAAATGTATTTGATCTGAAACATTTTGGGTCTGGTAATTATTTTCTCACACAATGGTTCAACATGGTTGATTGTGCAGAAGATGTGAGGTTCCTGTATAGAACGTTGTGTAGAGTACAGCAGTGTTAAAGCCAGGGAGAAGGGATATAGACCGACAGACAGACAGACAGACAGAC
>JAODLL010082476.1:12500-15362 GCA_026546735.1 Forbesichthys agassizii | reverse complement strand
CCTCACGGATAGCTGAGCTTCTCACCCTATCTCTAAGGGAGAAGCAAGCCACCCTCCTGAGGAAACCCATTTCGGCCACTTGTACCCGTGATCCCCTTCATGACCATAGGTGAGGGTATGAACAAAAATTGCTCGGTAGATCGAGAGCTTTGCCTTCCGGCTCAGCTCTCTTTTCATCACCATGGTGCTGTAAAGCGATTGCAATACCAACATCCACACCTTTGGATTTTGTTTCAGCTGTGAATTGCTAGTAAACACATGCATTTCTCACACGCACACAAATACAAATGCTGTGTTTTCTGATCAGAAGTGTACAGTTTACCTGTGGATCCAAATAATAGGCTCTCTCTCACTCACACATCATATAGTTGACAAGAAATGTACCAGAACATAAACATTCCACATTCCTTGAACTGTAGCCGTTTCACACTGATGACTGGGGCCAAAGATCATGCAATGATGGTAGGGTGTTGGGTTCAGTCTTTAACAGGTCTTGCCTTGAACCCACCGACACCGACAAACTGGTTTGTACAACTGCCAAAATGATTGGGCTACCATTTATCAGCAGTCAAGGTATGATATGTTACATGAGCAACATGTGGCTCTTGCAAATAAAGTGCTGTGTACAGTATACATGTCACAGAGTTAATGTTATGTAATGCAGAGTTATTGCTTTGCATGGTTTGGAAACAAATATGAGGTACTTCATTCAGCAGAAATCCATTATGCACATGCATGCTTATGCATCTATTAGCCCCCATATTTGGTATTGTGATTTGTCAGACAATACACACTACTTTTCATAACTGGTATCAATTACTTTGAGGGTATGTTGAAATGCATGATAATACAAGTGTTGCATTTTGTGTGCTCTAAATTAAACAAACTGTTAAACTAAATAACTGTTTGTTATTTAAAAGGTCTTTTCTGTTGCCAGAGCACCCTTGAGCGTCTATTTTTACTTTGCTTACTCTTTTTGGAGACTACGACGACTTTCTTGTGGGAACAAACCTTCTTCGTCTCGTCTACTTGGCATGTAAACATTAGCACAGAACTGCTTCCACAGTCTGTGGTGACTTTCTGAGCTTTCTGAGGATTCACAGTCAGTCTCAAGGCATGCCAATGCATTGCAGAATGATGTGGCATTTGAACATGTCAGAGGTGGTGAGATGTGCGTGTGTGCGCACGTGTGTACATGTGTGTGTGTGTGTCTGTCCTTGAGTGTTGCCTACACACGGCTACTTACATGTGTTACTTAAGTGTTTTGTCTCTCTAAATGGCACTCTCAACAGATGCTTTTACAGAAGTGGCAGCCTTGGGTTTTAATGGCAGGTGAGAAAGAAAATACTTGTGTATTTATACTTGAAAGAAAACATCTGTGAAAACGTATAATATGGTCAAATTTTCATCCAAGTCACAATAAAAAAACATAAACTTAACTAACAACATGAAAAACATACGTTTTTAATGTCTTTCTAAACACACTGTTTAAATATTCACAGTCCATGCAATACTGTGGGCACTTACATTATTTATTAACTGGAAGAGTCTCCTTCACCAGAAATAACAACCAAAATGTTTGCTTTAATTGCTGCTAAGTTGGCAGCAGTTACTATTTGACTCATGAATAAAGAACGCTGTTGAGAAGTAATTTCAGCTGTCTGAACTGGTTACGATTTCACAAGTTTAATTAACTTAACCACAAGTTTCACAATTTACATACCACTGATAACAGTGGCGTGCAGCGCATAAACCTGGCGCTCCTTCAGACCACCCCCCACGCCCACGCCTCAGTCTATGTTTTCCCACCATATTTCAGTTTTCACAGTGCAATGCGGTGCAGCCGACTTCAACCCACCATTTGCTCGATCCGACTGCTCTCAAACGTTTTCATGTTCGTGTTGTTGCTCGTGTTGCTCACCTGAATTGTTTTCATAATATTTTAATATTTTTACATATTCATGATTTTATATCTGTCCTTAAACATGCATAATATTAATAGTAAATCATGGGAAAATGTCAACGAATGCGCTGGTACGCTCCTCTGGCAGTCAGATTCTTAATCTGGCATCAGCAGGGAAAGAAAAAAGCAGAAAACCAGAGCAAAAACATGAACAAAAACGAACAAACGCTGTTTTTATGGCATGTCGGCACATAGTGACGTAGTGAACTTTGAATCCTGTCCCTATATTCACTTAACAATATGAAACAGTGCAGAGTCCTTCACATTTTCTTATTGTAAGATCAAACAGTTATATGACCATTTTATGCATATTCTTAATAAGTTCTGTATTTTCTTGTGGGAAGCATAATTGTGCATGTAACCCCTCTCTGTAAAGCACAAAGTGCATTATTATTATTATTATTATTAGTAGTAGTAGTAGTAGTAGTAGTAGTATAATAATAATAATAATAATAATAATAATAATAATAATAATAATTATTATTATTATTATTATTATTATTATTATAATAGGAGCAACAAAAAGCAGAAGGATAAAGAATACATGCAAGATGTGAAGATACGTTAGGTGTGCTTCAAATATACCTATGTACAGAATGTACTACTTTTATTTTGAAATTGTAATAACTAAAGAAAGTTGAATAACTTATGAGTTATGAATAACGTATGAGTTAAAGGCCCTGACAGCACACCACTGGCTGACATGTGCTAGAGAGGTTGCTCAAAACAACATTTGGCTCCAGAAATAATGATGTCATTGTTGTCACTGTTGCTGCCAAATACTTTATGGGAGGTCAACCATAGAGCTTGGATTGGTACTGGCCCATGAGCAAGATGAAACCACGGTTGGAAAGTCTGTCTGAGCCACAGCCCAAATTCTATGCTATACAAAGCAGAAT
>JAODLL010082476.1:0-7500 GCA_026546735.1 Forbesichthys agassizii | reverse complement strand
AATTCTAACTAATCAGTGCGGTGCTCCTCCTAGGCCTACCAGGAAACACATTCGTGGGAGCTCTGCTGAAAACTTGCCTCCGCTGAGCTAGAAGCAACGTCGGAAAAGTTAGGTTAATCCCGAAGAAAAGCAAAGCGCTAAATCGGAGCTAGATCATGTCCATGAAGTTGTTGTGTGCCTCATCTGTGTAAATAACAGCGATAAAACAAAAAGAACAGCGCCCATACAAGTTGCACACACACTGAAACAGTGGAACTATAGTTCCAGCAGGGGAGTTTCTAGGATCAAACATTTGGAAAACACATACAACAGGCGGTGTATTTGTTCAATCTCTACAGGCAAGCCAAGTTCAAAAGTATAACGTTAGAGAGCTTAAACATGGGCTAAACATTTTTTCAGAAAAATGTATTATTTTAGGGATGCTGATATGCCATTTAGGTGTGCTTGAGCACATCTAAAAAAATAGACTAAAATTACCAAGGTGCACTATTAAATGCACCTATAATGCAATAAATCCATGCTTAAAGGAATGTCTCCTGTATCTATATGCTCTCATCTTTCATTTGATTATAGAGCAGTTGATATTTTGATGCCATCGCATGCGGTAATGGTCCATAACATGTTTTAAATATGTTACATATATATTGAACTTCACTTTAAAAAAAAAAGCAAATCAAATCGCAATCGATCTGCCCTAGTAGCCTGTAACAGGCTCATAATTAGACCTATAGGTCATAAAGAAAGATGACTCAGCTGTAAAAAAAAAAAAAGAAAAAAAAGGAAAAAAAGAAAGGATAGATAGATAGAGAGAGAGAGAGAGAGAGACTCATTTCCAAACAACTTTGAGTTTTCCGCAAACGTTTGCGAACATAAGGCAACGGTCTGAGGAGGTAGTTCTTGTTGAAAACACACACTATGCAATGCACAGTACCAGTACCGATGACTTTATAATTCACAGTAATAGATAGTGCCACAGTATAGCGCAATCCAGCTCTAGTCAACTGCATTCTGACATGGAGTTATATAAATCACACTACGCCATCATACAGAAATGCATAAACGTCTACATTTCACACACACATTGCATATAGTCAAATAAATGTTCTACAAAATGTCCATACCCCTTAAATTAACATCAGCCTTCAGCCTAAACCTTCACATTTACGCCCTTCACGATCATGAAGGGACTGTATTTTCCTATTTCTCCTTGACACCTGCGGGCATGTAAATAACTAATATACTGTACTATAGTATTTATATATTTGAGCAAATGTATTTGTATCTATCCAACAGGCATTGCATTGGTGTTTTTGGACCAACAGAACATGCATTATTAAAAGACACAACAAAAAACTGGTAATTGTATCTTCTAGGAATGTACACAGGTGACAAGAAGCTGATGGTAAATACAAACATGTCTAATACACATACAGAGTAATGACCCCTTACAGTTGCCCACATACATGTCCTCACATGTTTCCAACATAATACGGCTTAGAAACAAGACTGGCTTCTATTATGCAACAACAACATAATCTTGTTTTTACCCCTTTACTTGTTGTCACTTGCATGCACTCTTGTGATGTTTAGGTGGGAATGTGAGAGTTTATAACGTTGACAACATCTGTGAGGTGTGACCTGTGTCATGCGTGACATTGTTGATGCTGGACGATTGTTATTGTGGCAGTGAATGGGGCGTATTAATGGCCGAGATCCAAAACTTTGGGACAGGGCAAGATGGACTGGCCAAAAAATCCCTCCTTTCCAGAGGTCGTTACATACTGGAGGATATATACAGTATACAGTTTAAAAGATAATTGTTGGTTAGTGTCACTTGTTTAGTTTTGTGTTAAATACTCATTTTCAGCAACTTCTATGTACCATTCCATTTCATGAAGGTGCTTGTTAAAATGGCCACTGAAAGCCAAAAGCTGTTATTGAATACTGCCATTGAATACTGAGTCACTATATTATGCGCTTTACACAGCAAAATCAAATGTGGAGAAATACAAACTAGATAAAATGTGATTCAATTAGAATTTTAGTGATGTAGGATAAATATGAAAAAGTGAAATATGTTTTAAGTTGGTCTTACTAAAATAGATCTATCTTTGAGAAAGACACTGCATACATGTTATCTGTGATTAATCAATGAGTCATCTAAATATAAAGTTGAAGCTCTCTGACACTGAAAGTCTACATATCCTATCTCAAACAACAACATATTCAATCAATATTAGCATAATTTAAATACATACTTTCTACATTAAAATATTAATAAAATGTATCTGAAGTAGTCTAGGCTGTTATCCTACTCCTACTCAGTGCATGGCTTAAAGAGGAAATACGGTAAAACCTAATGGGCTAAAGTTGGCTCATTGCCCCCGGCAATGCGTTTTTAACACTGCGTGTGTGTGTGTGTGTGTGTGTGTGTGTACATTTGTGTAATTGATATAGGAGTTACCTCTGCACGCCCCAATCAAGTATCCCAACACAAAAGCCCTTTCCACCACCCACCCACTCATATTACCCCCTCCACAAAGAGGAGCGAGCGCTTATGTGTCTGTCTGTCTGTCCTATCAACATACATACGTACATATGGGGAGTGTGCATGTACTGTAGCTACTGTAACAGCTTTTTTATGCTTAGCTGTTCTTTAAGTTGCAGCGAAGAGAGCGGAAGCACACCCCGTGTTTAATTTACGACCACTGATTCAGCCGGTGAACCAATTGATCTGGCAATCCTCTGGATAGCAAAGGACCTCTGTCTCCCCGGGTGAGGGAGGCGGGCCTGTCCAAACTGATCAATATGCCCAGATGAGACACAAGTGCTGACCTGACCGCTGGCTCAGGAAAGACTGAGCCCAGCAATTAACAATGAAGGTCTGGAGATTAAAGAGGGCATCAACATAAGATGAGGGGAAATCAGATCAATGGTGCATTATCCAGAACAATGTTTTGTACAGCTCATTCACACACTTCAGCAGCATCGTCTATCGTCTAACACAGAAACAACGTTTTTTTTTTTCCTTCCACATAAGACTGTATACTGAATACCAGGTCTTTATATTTCATTGTATATTCAAGGCACTGAGAACCCTGGGTGCTATGTGTCACAGCTGGGTGTTTTCTCTATGTTCCATGTTTCCCAAGTCACTATTCCATGCTACCCTTTGGCTGCATCCGAATACCCATACTTGTCGTAGTAGGCAAAAAGCAGTACGTCACAATTAGCAGTGTGTCCGAATACTCAGTAAGCATTTGGTAGTAGTCGAATGGCGTAACACCTTCATAGTGTACAAACGCTATCCCATAAGTCAGTTGGGCACTATCCAGAAAAAAATCGAAGAAGAGAAATAAATAAATAATAAAATATAGCATGACGGGAGCAAGCAGCAAAGGTGCGGCGATGTACAAATGGAAGTATCACAATCATACCATCACTCCAAAGTAAAGACAATTTTATATGAGTAGATATAAAGTCGTTTTTTTTTGGGGGGAGTGAGTTTTTGCAGCAAACATCCAGGTCAAAGGACAGGTGAGATGGCAGTTGAGTATATCCGAATTGTGTCCCTACTACTCGCTCGCTTACTCATTGAACGTACTAGACTAACGGTTGGGCAGTAGGTACTTTACCAAAAGTAGTCTATACTGAGTATTCAAATGCAGTCTTTGTGTTTCATTGTAAATTAGGCGATATATGTCCCACCTGTTTCTTATTTTACCCTCTCTAATGAGTTTCACCTGCCCATCGCTGTCTTTGCCCTTGTTTACCTGTGTATGTAAACCAGGGGGGCAGGGTCTGTCTCTAGGCTTGAAGCAGACGTGATGTGTGGCGACGGGTGGTACTGCAGCCTATAGCACCAATTGCCATACACACCCCATTCATAAATTAATTATTGGTTTAACTCTGCAAATGTATGTACTTATGTACATAGATTTTTTCTAACAATGTCAATAAATCCAGTTTGGACGATTGCATGCGACAAAAGAGCCACTTTATCAATATGGTGATACTCTTATCTTACATAATATCTTGTAAGATCGAGCCCATTTTCTTCACTGTGTCTATCTATTAATAAGTGTATTGTTTAAACCTGTGTGTTTCCTTTGTTCCTTGGCGGTTGTTATCTGCTGTAGATGTTGATTGCATGCTCCTGTTTCCCCTGGATACTTGGGTTGCTATCCTTCCCTCTGAGCATCACAGTGTGGGTCTGAATGGGTCTGTGGCCCTTTAAGTAACTTGACATCACTGGGTACAGCTAAGGACAACTAATCTTGTCGGCATGCCGTCACTTCCCGCCGCTGATTCTTTCACCTAAGTGTACAATGCCTGCTTGTCTATTGCCTGTGTGTTTATATGTGTATTGACTGAACACTCACACAATAGTGGCCAGAAAATATTCACCCTGGGGAATTTTCTGAGCTCTACTACATCACTAAGAGAGATACATGGGTAGCACAGATAGAGAGCGAGAGAGAGAGAATGTTGCCAAAGTGATGTGCAATTTACTGTAGATGATCTCACATTTATCATTAGCAATATAATACCCACAATCTATTTGACAACAGCTCTTCAACGTGGCAAAATGAAGGCCTGTTCTCCTTGTAACATGCTGTCCAGAATGCTGACCATATACTGATGTATTGTGCGATTGGCAAGATAGATACATGCATACCGTAACATGTCATATAGAGGACAATACCTTAAACCTAAGGTTAAGGTATTGCCAATTGAACTACCTCATCCACCAACAAACAAAAAAAGAATATGCCACAGGCAACTGAGTTGAAGTTGCTCGAACAAGAAGTCTCCAATTTTGGGCCTGTCTCCAGTCAGAATCTGTTCCTTTAGATCAGGGGTGGGCAATCCACCTGACTCAAATGAATGGCTTGTTATCAGGCTTCTAACGACCCATTCATTAGAATCAGGTGTGTTGGAGCAGGGAGACACCTAAAACATGCAGGGCAGTGGCTCCCCAGGACCAGGGTTGTCCACCCCTGCTTTAGATGAGTGGCCTGACCAAGCACTGTTTATATGTCACTCACAGATCATTAATGAAATTATCAAGCTGTGCGATTAAAGAGATTGGCACCAACCAGCTTGTGTCAACTCACATATTAGCAACACTCCTTTTCACAACCACGTGCCTTGCAAAAACAGAAGTGCCACGGGGATAAGTAACGACAGTAGCGCCCTCTAGTGACCAAACAGCCCGTTCAAATAATGGACAGACAGGGAACATCTAGAGTGTTATACTATACCTAGTCTCAGCCTCTTCCATCTATTAGCACGTCACATAAGCAACTCTGTGCTGAACGTCTGATACATATATCCCTGTAAGCTCGACACGGGACTCTCAGACTTTCAGGAAGTGATACTGTTTATTTCTATTGGTTGTTAGCATTATCACCCACAAGTATGTATCTATTACTTTCTAGTGTGATATAGTGCAGTGCTTTATTTACTACTTTGAAATGTTATATTTATTAGTAACCGTAGCCCACTCATTTTACAGATTTACAAGACTTGTAAACAGCCAGAGTCCAGTTAACAGTCCTCATTTGGTCATTCAGTTACGTATAGTTATTGTGCATGTCAATCAAAATACCTCTCCTGTCAAGCAGGTGGGTATTGACGCAGTTAGCCAGCGCTGTGTCCCAAACATTATGTAAAGGCTGGCTTTGCGAGACTATAGAATGCCTGTTATCAAATCGCAGATGTTGGTGCCTATTGTTATTTTCTGTCTCGAAATTGGACAGACAAAGTAAATGATTGTAAAACATATACTGCCAATGAATCTGATTGGGTCTACAATTAATAATATAATATATTCAAACAATACATGTTCTAGAACATTTGTAGCCTAGTTATCTCAAACCACAAGTGAAGAAATATGCCATACTTTGTTTAATAGTTTCATAATTAAGATAATGGAAAGAGTGATATATTATGGCAGCATAACATTATATTACTAAACCTATACTGACCACCAGTGATACACGTTACCGTACACCTTGTGCAATAGTAAACTGAGGTATGTACTGTACTATAGTACATGGAATAATTAAGTTAGGTAAAAGTTAAATAAAGACCCAAGGAGAGAGAATACCCCTGTTGCTGCTATGAATTCATAGCCTGGTTACAAGGCCTGGTGAATATAGTATATAGTGTTAACAGTTGTTGCCTCCTTCTCTGGTTAGTATTAGACAGCGACTGTTTTGATCACCTCATCTAGCTCTACCGACATTTTTAAACATGCTTGACTTCACTCACTAACCCATCCTGATTGGTCCACCAGCAGGGTGGCTGTGAATATAATAATGAGAATTGCGAATGGGATTTCCAGACTATAACCTCAGGAAAAATGTATCTGAGAGCAGTAGTCAGGCGGAGCCAGGCTAGTGAATCCAGGCGAATTTAGCTGATTTATGATGTCTATAGTTAGGATCAAAGCCCCACTCTCACATGGCACACAGGCAAACCAAAATCCAAATCCTTAAACTCATATTGAACCATTAGTCAATACTAACTGAGAGTTGTGTGTGTGTGTGTGTGTGTGTGTGTGTGTGTGTGTGTGTGTGTGTGTGTGTGTGTGTGTGTGTGTGTTTCTTTAAGGAGGCGAAGAGGTTGGATAATGATATGTTTACTAAATCCACTGTGGCCCAAAATGAATATTGGAAGATTTCCACTGCTGCATGCTAACTATATATACTGTAAGTAGATCATGCAAAAGAACTGAGATACCAAAATTAGCTAAATCTGTCATATGACATTTGCAATTATCTTATCCACTGAACACCATTCAGACCTAGGATCCTTTCTGGTGTTTTGATTTCAAAACGCATGGAGGCACCCATTCCATGGGGTTTTCACAGATTATAATGAGCAGAATATTGTGTTATCCACATGGAAAGCCCCTATTTCCTTTTGGTTATAAGTGTTCCAATATTTGTATCAGACACAGCTATCTCGGATATGATACAAACACATAAGGAAAAGCATTTCCAGTATATCAAACTGGATCCTACAACTCATTTGATAGTATGTAGACATTTTCAGGTCACTTTTCCCTCACAGGCATACAGTACATTTATGTTAGCATCTTGTTAATCTTGTTACATTTCAGCCCATATTCAAATGTATTATATGAATCTTGTTACACTTCAGCCCATATTCAAATGTATTATATTAACTAAATTAACTAGATCTTTGGTAGAAAATATTATTGTCTAGTTCACTGTAATATAAAAATAGTATTAGCCTGTTCTCCAGAGTTCAGCTATTGCTGGTAATGTAAGGAGCTAGAAAATATGTTTATTTAAAAGTCTTCAAATTTGTTTGGTGGGTTCAAGAAACCACATTGTTGTGACATACAGTAACAAGGAAGGGAGCTTATTGTAGCCTTACAAACCTAAATTTGTGTCACGCCCACGTCCCGGGGCGGGGCGGTGCCAGCCTCTCTTGCACACTCCCGCTCCCCGGAGTACTAATCACTGA
>JAODLL010082475.1:0-15362 GCA_026546735.1 Forbesichthys agassizii | reverse complement strand
GGCTACTATGCAAATGGTTTTGCTCTGTTTTACTTGCTAGATATTGACGCTCAAAGTGTGTATTCTCTGTATAAAAAGAAATGTACTGAGAAGCTTACCTATGGACTACATCTATTTTAATTTCCACACCAAGAAATGTGTTAGGCTACCGGAACACAGACCGGCCGAAATGTTTTGAAAAAATGTCCGGTTGCCGATCGCGGGTTTTGGAGCAAAACCGGCCGATTTCGATTAGTGTCCGGTCAATCGGTGCATCTCTAGTTATAGCACCCCTTAGAACCCCCCACCCACTCAAGCTCAATCAGGGTTTATGTCATGAAAACAACCACATGTGACTGCAGTGGAAAAGGTAGATATTATGTGAGCCTATGGGCACTGTAAGGGGAGTAGAGGGAAACGCTGGCCAGTATCAACTATAAAGTGTGTGTGTGTGTGTGTGTGGGGAATGTACCTTTCCTGTTTCAGTTTCAGTTAAAGGTGTAGTCAGAGACTAAAATAAGCTAATACATGTACACCTCTTATTAAAGTGTAACATGCACCCTAAATTGGGGGGGGGGGGGTGTGTGTGATCATATAGGCATGTTGACCAGTGTAGAGCTTAGCCTATGTCATAACCATGTGTAACGATGACGAGAGACAGTTGCGCTGCAGTCATAAATTACTCAAATCTTACTCTCCAATACATGGAGTTATCTACAATACCTTCTGGTGGCGGCCTTGTAACATGTTTGACCTTTGTGCGAAGGAGCGGGGTTTAAGTCCCGGGTGGGACATATTTCACTCTGGTGTCGTATCTGGTTTTTACCCCGATTATGTTTTTCGTATGAACAACAATTAATTACAAATAATCACTTAAGCATAGTTGTACAGAGACAAAAGTTGAGACATTTTTCCTCACACTTTTGTCCCCCCACCAAAAAAAAAAAAAAAAATCTCCTGCGTCACTGGCACCACACTATCCCAGCCTTGGCAATGCATGTCTAATGATGGGGGCGGAGCTTCTTGGGGCTTTTGTTTTGATAACAGAACTCCACCTGTGATACTTAACTTTTTTAGCGCTTTTAACGCCATGCTGGCGGTGTGTGTGTGTAGAGATGCACAATATAGTGACTCAATATCATGTGCAATATCATATCGAAAATGTTGCAATAAGCATCAAATATGATGTTTATTAATGGCTCCTCGGTAGCTGTTGGAATTTACTGTTGTTGTACCAGTCCAATAAACACATTATGTTGAGTAAGATAAAGAAAACATCTTGTTTTGATATGTTATGAATCGATTTTGATGCATTTTCCCTTAACCTTTGTGTTACTTATGTTTAAAAAAAAAAAAAAAAGAAATTAATTAAATCAATATTTCAGTTTTTATCAATATTTCAATAAAACATTGTCAATATCGTGCATCCCTGTGTGGTGTGTGTGTGCTGTGCGGTGCGGTGCTCACTGGAAGGCGTAGGGCCAATGGATGAGGTACAGGTCCAGATATTCCAGTTTCAGGTCCTTCAGAGTCTTCAGGAGGGAGGGCTCCACATCCTCGGGGTGATGTCGCGTGTTCCACAGCTTGGACGTGATGAAGACATCCTCTCTCCTCAGGGCCTGGTGTGCACATTAGGACCGCAGGCCAATGTCAAATACACACAAAACCACTAGAGGGAGAGGAGGGAGAGGGGGGTGGGGGGGTGGGGGGGTTGCAGTACCTTGTCTGGGCCTAACACCTCCTCTAGTGCTTCGCCAATCTCAACCTCATTGCCATAGATTGCAGCACAGTCAATGTGCCGATAGCCAGCTTGCAAAGCCCAAGTCACTGCCTGCTTTACCTAAGAGACAACAAAAGATTACTAAACAATCACGTTTTTTGTTTTAAATACTTATAACACTGTTATAGCACTGTTCACAGAGAAAGGTATGCGTTTTACAACATGCTAATCAAACCGATTCTAATTCAGACAAAGTTGAGGCAAATACCTTTCCTGGCTCGCTCTTCCATGTCCCGAGTCCAATGAGAGGAATTTTCCGCCCTGTGTTGAGAACTGCAAAGTCATTCATTCTTCTCAGGGGTACCTGCGGTACAGGAGAGCAGAGCATAATGAGGGCTTTGTTGTATTCTTATTCCTGCCTCTCTGAAAGTTTGCAGACGTAAAATTCCTAAAATGGAAATGTTAGGGTAATGCTTTGGTAGAATGCACTGTGAATAATATAAATGTAAATACTGCCGCAGACAACAACTGGTTAAGATACCTAGTAAAAACGTTATCAGGTAGATCACCTACCTGACACAGGGGTTTTACTACACAAACAAAGCAAAGGCTAAACGTTAACAGAGGTCTGTGAACACGGATTATACAGGTTAGTTATGAGTTAGTTATAGTTATGAGCAGTCAGTGTTATGTGCTGCACTATTGAGTTTCAGTTAAATGTTTCAGTCTCTATTCTTTACCACTATGTTTGCAGCCTGTAATATGTATTTTAATGGCTGTAGAATTTTAAACTGAACACTGTGTAATGTATTATGTTGTTTAATTAATTGTATACGTTTTTACCATAATGTCAATTTTAAATATTCCATATTGTATTATGTCAACTATTATAGCGCACTGCATTGTATGTACTATGTGTATTTTATTACTCTTCATTTTAGGATGCCTAAGTAAATCTGGCAAAGGGACTGCCGATGACAGGGTACATCTACATTCCATGAGAATGTTTCATTAATTTATAATGTACCGTTTTCAAATAAACAGACATTACATTACCTGAGAGGACACACAAATGTACACGTGATTTTGTGGGAAAATCACGTGACGCGTGTGAGGCACCTTCCTGGCTGGACTCTGTAACTGAGCCTAAATAACTTGCTAAATAACTAAGCCTAAATAACTAATTTGTTCCGATGTAGGTTACATCGGAAAAGTAGCCTAGCTAGTATCGCATTATAATAATTTGCCATTGTCTCTATTGAAAATAAGCATAAAAAGTAGCATATCCATGATTTCCTCACCCGTTTGCTGCTAAGATTGCATACATTCCGGAACATGTTTGAGATCCCAAATATACGCTGCACCATTGCTGTATGCCTATTCAAAACACGAGCACAACATATTTCAACTTACTCAATTGGTTTTTCAATGAAAGCAATTGCGATCTTCGTCTTGCAGTGCCGGTAGTCGTATACAGATGTTGGCAGGGAAATCACTCCGTTTTTGCTGACGTTTCCCTTTCCGGGACATTCTATGTTCTTATTCTAATGTTTCCAGGCAGGGTACATGCTGCAAGGCGTATTGCTGCCCTCCATAGACAATAGCTTGTAACGCAAGGAGTGTTTTTCTGGTCAGCGAGTTAAATTTCATGAAAGGGAAAATACGTAGGCCTAATTGTACAGGTTATGTAATAAATTGTTAAGGACTAGGCGACGAAACTTCGATCGCATTAACAATATTAAACTGTAATATATAGTATATTGCAAAAATATCTCTCAGCAGGCAGGTGGAGTCTGAGGTGTAATAATAACATTATTATAGCCTACTATTACTATAGTAGACTATATGCCTATAGTCTATGTTTATCGTTATAACACAATATTCATATTAAAAAAAAGCCTCTTATAGTTTTGTGTTTTCAAATGTTTTTATAGGCTTGGATCTATTTTTGTTTGAATTTTCTTTCCTGAGTTCAGTTCAATAAATCTTCCAATTTGTCTGTAACACTGACTAGACCCAAATGCACAAGACAAAGAATGACAATCAGACCATGAAGCACACTGCCCATGGTGGGCAAATCAACAAAACAAAACTCGTGAATTTTTTCTAAGCTAAGTTGCAGCCAAATTTTACTTCCAATTAATGTCATTCTGGTATATGACTTTGTCAGTAATGTGATTTCAAAGTTATCTGACAGAAATGAATGTAATCTTGTTATCTTGTATTCCCCTCTATAATTCCCTTGTTGTCTGCCCTGCTCTCTCGCTCGTTGGGGAGGAGTGGATGCACTGTTCCTGTGGCGTACCCCACATTCTTCAGAAGTCGACATGATTAATTCAGTTTAAGAAGCCCCGGGGCCATGTGTTAACGTGAGCATGCGTGTGTGTGTGTGTGAACCCGCACGAAAGATGCACACACATTAACGCATAATATGTGTGTGTGTACTCTTGCCTTAAGCAGGTACAGAGCTTGAGGCATGACTTTTCAAGTATAATTTTGCATACACTTCAATCCAAAGCAATTTACAGGCTATAGTAAAAATGGTTGTGTGTGTGCGTGTGTGTGTGGAGGGAGAGAAAAAAAAAAGGGGGGGGGGGCTAAACTATGTTTGGGTGAGGGAAAGGGGCATGGGTCCAAAACGAAGCAGCGATTAAGAGAGACCAAGGCATTTTCATCCAGGCAACAGCCATCACACTACACATCACTGTGTGTTCAGCCTATCCAATGTTGCTTTTTTGGTCTCCAATCATTCAAGTATACGATATATCTGTATATAAATGACAAGTGCAGTATTTGAGTTGTTGGGCTACTACTTCTAACGTGTAATAAAAAGGGCAATGTTGAAATGACATATATAGACCTACCAAGTTGATTAATTTCTGCTTTTAATGGACAGTAAAGACATGAGACATGGACACATTGTTAAGCACACAAAAAACAATAACATCTGAGCGTGTGGAATATGAGTTAGCCCACTGGGCCTGCAGGATGCCATTAGCTGCAGTATCGGGAACACCTTGAGCATTCATAGGCCTGCCCTATGTCAACCACACATACACACATATGGGCTGTATACATGCAGGCTGAATACAATATGGTTATATGGTAGACCACTTTAGTCTACCGAAATAGGGAGGATTTCCAGGGAAGTCTTTTTAGAAAAAGAAAAAGTAAGAAATGAAATACAAAATAAAACAAATGGTTCCAGCAAGTCTAAGGAAAAAATAATATTAATATGCTTCATAAGAGAAGCACACACATATAATGAATGATTGAATAGCCTATCATTCCTTTGATTGGGGATCAGACATGTCAGGCTATGATTGTAAGATAACATTATAGGCTCACCAACCCTACGCTGTGAATTTATTTTACCGCTAGTTGGTAGCAGTGAGCTTTCTTTATTCAAGATGTAATCCTAAGGAAACTACACATAGTTTAAAACAAGTAACGAACGCAGGTCAGGTATGTGACGATGCGATAGAAAAGTGAGGCATGCATTTACTTTACTCCCAACTTGACACTGAATTAGACCAGGAGTTGTTCTTCAGTAATGAACCATCACACATTAAGCTGACAATATATAAAATAAATGCAAGTTTTGTAACATTTTACTAAATAGGCTACACTATAACCAATTGGAGGGAAGCATATTATTACATCACACTTGCTTCGAACTGTCAGATCTGACACAAATGGTTGCTGAACGTCTTCCCAGTGGCGTTTCCATGAGTGACATTCCCAGTTTCCCGGGGGCTGGTACCAAATCTTTCACTCCTCCCACTGAGACGCGAATGTGTTCCAATGAAAACAGGTGGAATTCCCAAATTCCTCCAATCACACACGTTCTTTCTGTGGATCCCCGTAGCAGGAGAGTCCTTGAGGGCAGGCAGGTCCAGCGCCTGGAACCAAGTTTAACACCGAGAGGAAGAGTACGAAAACAAGAATGATAAGGGCGTATGTTGTTCGTTTTCCGGTGTAGATTAGTTTTTAGTGCTGTTAAAAGTGGGCCAATAAGCGGAGACGCCGTTAGTTGTGAACCGGCGGGGTAGTCGCTTCAGGACGGTGGAGAAAAATACAAAACTTGCCCGATGTTGACTATAGGCGATCGGTGGGACTTTTAACTGCGATGGGGCTTTAGTGGGCTATAGGCATTTGTGCTTATTTTCACTGGATTTCTTTGCCAAAACTGACCCTGTGTGATCCTATTATTTACGTTGCACTGGAAGACGGATTGATATTTAGACAATGCCCGGGAAAACAAAATACAACCTTGTGGACGATGGCCATGATCTGAGAATTCCTTTACACAACGAAGAAGCTTTCCAGCATGGAATCAACTTCGAGGCAAAGGTGAACGACATCATTTGCGTTATGATACCCAATATAGGCTACATTTCCTAAAAATATTGCATATAGAATTAAATGTGTTAACGGTTTGTTATTATTGTCGTCAGTTAAGTTTATATACTAATACTAATAATAATAATAATAATAATAATAATAATTATTATTATTATTATTATTATTATGTAATAGTATGCATTTAGGCTGTAATCCTTTAGACTCTAGAGTGATATTTGTGCTGCATCTTGACATGTAGGCTTAGACAACTTGCATATTCAGTAGTTATTACAAGTATTATCTTAGTTAACATTTGTTCTTTGACGTTGGATGAATTTGTGACTAATATACTCATGGTTATTTGATGTTGCAGTACATCGGCAGTTTAGATGTGACACGGCCGAACAGTCGAGTGGAAATTGTCGCTGCAATGAGACGAATACGGGTGAGTAAAGCCTTTCTGCTAGGCTAGCCTATGTGGCACCAAAGAGATTCCATCAAAAGCACCGTCCGAGGCAGAGTATAACAGTGTAACAGTGTTACAGTAAAGGACCTATAATTGCCACGAGTTTCAAGCACTGAAGGCTCGCACTTGTCTTTTCCTTGAGGGAGTTTGGTCCATGTGCTCGACCACCGGTGATTTCAATTGTGCTTTGATGCAATCCACTCAAGTGGAAGAGCTATGCAGGATTTGGCGGTCTCTCTCTCTCTATCTCTCTCTCTCTCTCCCTCTCCCTCTCTTCTGCTCTTTTAAAACGGCCGTTTCAGATCTTCATTAAGCCCCTGCACATGGCTAGTCTTAATTTCTGAAATCCTAACCTTCCAACTGTCTGTCATTGGGGAAACACACCACTAAGCTGCAATGATGAATTGGGTGATGCAGATATTTTGTGCTCACACAATTTTCCATTACAACTAGAGCCACTCACAAAAGAAGACATGCAAATCTTATGTACTGTTTTTATTTAGCTGTAAGAAATCAATGTCATTGATATTAGCGCAGCCGCAGCAATGTTGATAACCTTCTCAAAGTCTGTTCATAGCTTTGTTAGACACTTTTGTGAACAATGTACAGCCAGTGTCTAATGGAATGCACTATGTAATGGTTCACGTAGAAATCAGACAAAGACACACACACACACACACACACACACACACACACACACACACACAGGATTTCTAGGCTTCCCAAACTGATTCTCCCTGCAAAGTTAAACCGAAGCTTGTGAGATCAGGATGGTGTTGCGAGGATACCTCCCCCTACCCCCGTGATAAAACAGACCTCCTAGTGTGCTGTGTTTGTTGGCAGGAAAGTGAGCTTTGGTTTGGCCCTGACAGTGTGGAAATATGCTTGGCTTGACCACACAATGCAGGAAACCCACAGGCATCACACGACAGAGAGGTCAAACCAGAGAGTCCAATGTTACCATAATTGTTATTAATGCTCTATTTCAGTTAGACTTTACAGTTAATCTGGCCATTTTCCACAGTAGTTTCATTTTAAGGGGAAATGTATGTTCTACTATTCATTATCATAGTTTTTCCCATGTGACAATAGCTTACTTGTGAGTCAAACCATTTGAACAATTATGTGTTATATATAACAATTGCCCGTATGTTTTTATAACATAAAGTCCTTATTGTAGGAATGATTACAGATTTATGATATTGCCCTCAATGGGCTCCAAGAGTTATGTGGGCTGAAAATAGCCACCCTCTACGTTATATTTACAACTACGTTATATTCACAGAAATATCTGTGTGTGGGTCTCTCCCAGTGATTTACTCCTCCCAATGATGCGTGTGTGCATACTCAATTTTCGTCGTTTTGTGCAGTTGTTATTCCAACTTAATAAACGGTAGTCATTTACTACAAGGGGGTACAAATGTTTGCATGCATGGGGCTACTGGGTTTAAAAAAATTGGACTTATTCAAATTCAGACTCATTAGTCTCAACCATAGCTAGAAACCAACATACATTTTTATGACTGCGTGTAATAATAAGCTGTTTAATACATTTTATTTATTGATATCACTATCCAACAAGGCCCAGTAGTAGCTTGTCTGCTTGACAGCTAAAAATACCTTTGTTTGAATTAATGGCATTTTTTCATTGTTTATGTCTCTTTTGTTGGGTTTATTGACTTGTGGGACAATCACAACATGGGTCACAATTGGAGATCCACCTGTGGGTGGTGGGGATTAGTAAAAGACCGATCTGGAGAGCAGCGAGGCATAGGAACACTGACCATCTCTCTACTGTACAACGCACTTGTTGATTCATGTAATGCAGTCTATCTTTAAGATGTCTCAGTATCTTTGAGTGACAGCATAGTAAGAGTTTGTCGTTTTTAATTATATGGTTATTAGTGCGGACGGATTACGTTCGCATAAAAATAATGTTGGTTTATTCCCCACACATAATACCATCTCCCGCATGTCTTTCGAGCATCTTGCTCTTATGAGGTCTTTGTCAGAAAACACATTAAATCCAGAATTACCCTTTGGGTCAGAACCAGTTACATAAAGTGCCGAGTGGCTGGCTGTTTTCTGTGCTCTTTCCCTACTGCACTGATAGGCTCATATTGTTCTTTACCCCATTCCCTTAAATCTACTCGCAGGTTCATGCACATTTGTTTAGCAAACAAACAGGGAGTTCTGGAGGAAAATTTTACACAGTTTAGGAGAATATCTTTTATACAGGAAGGGAAAATGAAAGGAAGATGAAACAGAGACTGGGCTGTTTAGTGTTGCGGTATAGCCATTTATCTCCTGCTGCTTTAATTAGTGGCACAACAGTTTACCTCGGGCAATCTGATTGACGTTAACAAGATATAGAAGCTCCCTGCGGCTCTATAATTTATTCACCACGGCTTAATTAATAGGATCCCAGTCCAAAATTTCCCCCCCCATGCACTGGCTTTAATCAACAATCAAAACTGCTCTCGAGGGCAATGATTAAGTGAGTCTTAACTCCTTTTATGCCTTTTATCCAATATTTTATGCCAAACAGCCTTTTATTTATTTATTTATCTAAATGTTCTGATTAAATAAAATATATCAATACCAATAATTCCAAATGTATTGTGATTTGACATGGCAGCTATATCACATTTGAACTAAAATAAAACAATTGTAAGAGTAACGGCAGGAATTAATACATTGAGAAGAATCTCCTGAAATTGCACAAAGCACCTTTAATAGTATCAATGTTTAGTTTTTCATACAGTGTATATCTCTTTATACCAAACTCTACATTAGCTCAGGAATAGGTTGCTACAGTTAATCCCAATCCATCAGGAACTTGGTGAAGTTGGCTGACATTTTCATAAGAGTTTTACGCATAGCTCTCTCTGTATATGCCTTCACCGAAGTAATTTAATGTACCCAGGAGGAGTAACATTATGACCTGACACAATAGCAGCAGACAAAACTGAGGTCTCCGTCTGAAATGTAATGTCACATGCAGTCAGAGAAATGGCACTCAAATACATTTTTCTGCCCATGACTCACCACGCGTTTCATTTGAAGGCGAGGGATCGTTGAAATGTATGCTGCTTATGGATGGACCCATGAAGGATTATGTGAAGCACAGACTTCACATTAAAGGTCTTCTTTGGTAAAAATTAAAGTTTTTCAAGTGTAGACTCATTTTTAAATCTGTCATTTATAAAAATAAATAATAAAAATATATCTAAAAATAATCGTTTTATTCAATCCTGTCCGATTTGGCTTTAGACTGTGTGACTTCATCACCTCATATTGTGGCATGTTTAAAAAAGAAAAAGTGCAAAACCAACAGAAACATCATGTTCAGCTGAAGGGAGAAATGTCTGTTCAATCACTGTTGAATGACTCGTTTAGTTTAATTCCATAGTTTTCATTTCCTCATTTCCCTTTCATGCTGATGGTGCTTTCTGCGAAGGTGGCCTCCCATTCATGTGACAGAGGGACTTTGCATTTTCCGGTTCAATTACTGTTCACTGACTCATTCTACACCAGTTGTTAATTTGTCATTAGGTGCTAAAAACCATTAACCAGTAACGAAAGGCTATTTTATTTGTCCTCCTCAATTGAAATCAATGGCAGTGTTGAGAAAAAAAATGCTGGTTGTAATTACCCTCTATGGCTTCTTTGTGTTCACCTTAGCTGATCAAATGCAGGTGTGTTTGAGAAGGTTTGATTTAGGTCATGGCACATTAGGAGATGGAGCTATTTTCACATTTTTTACAGACTTTCACGTCTCCTCCTCTCGTCAAGGTATCCATCCATCGCAGAACACAATAGAAGCCTCTGTGACTATGGTGAATGTAAAACACACAGTTCTGAAATCTAGACTGCCAAAATAGAATCTGCAAATGTATGCTTTCCCCATATTTTAACCATTTATTTCTAAGAAAACAATACGTATGTGTTGCTCACAGGTTTTCACAGGAATAGCTAATGATTCATCTGTTTTAAAAAACAATTGAAATAGTTGTTGAGGAATGCCCCTCTTTGTGACCTGGTAGAAGAGGTTTTGTCTGAGCTGAATGGTAGTAATGGTGTTTAGATACCTCCCCGGGTAAAGCTTCGTTCACTATCCCAGAATATCACCTAATGGGCCTGCCCTCTTCTCAGCTGAGCATAATAAATATAGAAGTAGCAAGCAGTAGTTCAACAGGAACCTCCCTATGCAGAATATCCTGTTTATGAAACATCACCAACTGTGACTGCCATTTGTCTCACCTATATTGCATATGGCTGTACCCTTCATGCTGGCTAATCATCAACCAACGTCTTTGTTTTTTTAAACACATGATAACAACAAGAAGATGACACAATCTTACCATGATAGAGGGCATTGCTAAAGCAAAGCGAAATTGCACCCTCGCACGACCAGCATTGTCGAATATTTCCCATCTTGCAAAATGTGAGACTGCTTGTGAGAATGTAATTAACTGCATATAACAATTATGTAGTTGCTCTTTTGGAAAGAGAACAACATAACTCTGGATAAGAATTGATTAGCATAAAAATGCCAAGCTATATGCTAACATTAGTTTCATATTATATTTTAAAATAGGCTACTCTGAATCTAAGGACTTGTGCTTTTGGAGAGCCTTTCTTCCTGAGAAAGAGAAAGATGTGTGAGAGATTACAGACCAGCAGGAAATTTGATGGTGTGCCAAGAAATACTCACAAATGCACACACACTTACAAATACACAGACATCTTCTTGGTTTCCATGGAATCCTGACCTCTCCCTCAGACCGACAGTTGCCTTAGTCTCTGTTGATCTTTGAATTTTCGGCCTAACATTTCCTTTGGCTCGCTAGCTTCTTCGATACCCTCTCCAGTCTTTTCTCCTCTGAGCAGAGATTTTGTTTGCCCCAGACCACCCCCCTTCATATATTTTTCTGCCAGCTTTCCTCAAGCATTCATTTAAGATTGTCGCTTTGCCTTTACTATCTCGGCGGCTGCTGGATTCCTGAGATCTTCTTTTCTGTAGCTGGAACTGGATACCCCTTGCACACCCCCCCCCTCCCCACCCAGAAGACACTTTTAATTAACTCTTATATAACGCAGTATTTTTCTTTTTTTTCCTTATAAATATTTTAACACAGAGTAGTACCCCTGGAGAGAAATATCTATCATCAAAGCTTCACAAACGTTTGCCCCTTCTGGTTTCTGGTACTAAAATCTTTGTACCTTTTGGATATAAGTAATTCATTAATGAATGTATAAAAATGTTAGTATGCTCTCATTACATCTCTGCCATCAGACATCTGTTTGTACCATTGCTTGTGTTTAACCACCCCAACCTCTCAGCGTTAATATTGTATGTCATGCTTCCCTCTGCAATTTCATTAATATCTTTTACAGTAGTGTTTACTCCTTCAACAGTAGCTTGTTCTTTTTTTCTTCTGCCATCTCCAGTATGTCAGCTACGGTATTGTGATTTAGGCCTTAGTTTGAGCACTCATCCTGGTAGCAGTTCGACTGTGAACTAACAGGGTCAAATAAACACTGGGGATATGACGTTATTGGAGTGGTGGCACTTTAGAAAGTTGTCATGGAAACCTAGAGGGGACATGTCTCAAGAAGGTGGAACGTTCTCTCTGTGCCTTTTCACAGTAGCACACCCCTTATTCCACACCAAATGTTTTGCTACATTTCTATATACTTTTAAACAACTTGAACACCATGTTAATTGTTGATTTTACATTCTATAATTGCGTTTTTAGTTTTAGTTTTCTTTTTCTATGTATTCTCTCACTGTACCAACCGCTTTGCCTGTCCTGTCTGCGAGTTACTGTAGTTTGGTTGGCTACCGCACTGTGAGGAAAAAAGCAAGCTGATGTTCATGGTTAGTCAGATAAAAGAAGCTGCCTTGTAACTGCTAACCAAGATAACAGTGATTTTCGCTGTGAGAGCTCCGCATGCAACCACCCCCCACGGAGATGTCGTGGTCTAATTTAGCCGGCAGGAACGAGGACACCCACACGTAGGCTTGAATTATAAGTTGTATTAATAAAATGCAATGATCAATCGAAGATACAATTCGCCCAAGGCCGTGGTATCAAAACATTCCCACCGCCACGCCAGCTCCCTGAGAATGCATGCGGCCATTAGCCACACCCCCTAGCCAGTTACCTTCCCAATTCGGCCTCCTTCTTCCGTTAACACCTTATGTCTGATATAATGTTTATACATCGCCCTCTATTGGCCAGGAAATGAGTAGTAAAAACAGTTCGCTAGATTTCAAAGTGGGGTGTGGCTTGTACATTTACATATGTCGTATTAAGTAAATAGAACAATAAGAAAAAGGCTAATATAGAAAATAACATCATTTATAATCTGACAGAGAGAACCCAAGAACACCATCTGCATACAGCACCATAACTCTCAATCTACATTTGATGAATTCTTTGATGATGTCAATTTACTTTATTCAAACCATTTTCCACATCTGGTGGTTTAACATACTGTCTTGTCTGTACAGTATTTTCTTTTGTTGTGAACACACACATAATGTTGTACGCAAAGAGAGACACATTACATTTGACAATAGCCTTTATGAATCATTGTGCCATGTGAAGACCTCCTTTGTCATTAAGCACCAACTCCTATTAATAAAAGTACCTTATGCAAGCCTGTCACCTGCAGGTTATGTTAGTAAGAATATGAAGAGTGAACCGGTCTACCGGTTACCTGACTAAGCCACCCTACCTGCATTTGTCCAAGTACATGTCTTGGCAGTGCATGGAATACTCCTGCACTACTGCCAAACTGACGAGACTTGCTGACAGAGGCCTATGAGTCAGCATTCTAACACAAAAATCTCATGATATCTTACAAAGTTTAACTCGTTTGCCACGTTTCACCTTAGAAAATGGTCCCAATCTAAACACAAGCTGTCAACACACACTGTGAGGCGGCCGACTTGGTGTGACTCAATGACTTGGAGTGGGCAGTTGGCTTTTTTAAATTGCGGCAGTTGGCTGTAATTGCCACTGTGACTTGGCACCTGGGATAAGGAATGTGTGTGTGTGTGTGCGCGTGGGGGAATGGGGTCATTGTGTAACACGCTGATGATCTGTTACTGAGCTCCATGCTTCGGTTTCATGCCATTTTTACACCTGCTCCTGCCTCCTGTGTGCATGTGTGTGTGGCATGAAAGTGATAAGTAGACAGGGAGAGAGAGCAAGCCATTGCTAAGAGAATACAAGGGGCCAGTGTCATTACAGGATTACATCAGCATCTGAAAAACCATTCACATAATCCTGCTGACACCATGCCCTCCATCCCACAAGAGTAGCCATGGTAACTGACTTTATATATACAGTATATATATCTACTATCTTTTCCCCCACAGTTGGCTGAGAAGTTGGAAGTTTCCCTCACCGTGAATTCACCTTGTAGTTCCTTCTGTCATTCCTCCACCTCTTGTCCTCGTCGCTGGTCATTTCCTTCGACCTTGACGTTCATTCTCTCCTCCTTTTCTCCCTATCTCCACTTCCTTTTGTTCATGTGTCGCAGGTCTGTCATAGGTTCGAACATCGAGTCATAGAGGTGGAATTTCAAGCGTCCTAAAACCGGCATAGTTGCCTGTTCTCCTAGACACAGGGAGCCAGTGTTCGCTTCTGCATTAAATGTCACCCAGGCCACTGTAGACAGGACTCACTGTCCACCAGTGTTGGGCAAGTTACTCAGAAATTGTTATAAATTACTAGTTATTACTCATTTAAAAAATAATAATATTATTCAATATTACTTGGAGTTAAAAGTAATTAGTTGCATTACTATATTACTCTCACAATCATTACCCTGTCTCGCCCCATTTTATTTTATTATTTCGACTCCCAGCCCTAATTTAAAGCAATAGTCACTGAAACCGATATGAGCATAATAGTTCTATTCCACATAATCTATGTGGTATTTTCATGTAAGCATGTCAACTACATTGTCAACATGCTAAAAGGGGCATGTAATGTCCACTTTAACATTCTGTTCATGGAAGTCAGGTTTAATTCATCTTTGATATTATTACAGGTTTTGCTTTCCTTTTTCCAGTTGGTCATTAGCTCTTTTTCATAGATTATGCATGTCATATGATTGTTTGTACAATGCGCAGGGGCGCACACACACACAGCAGTATTAAGTGCGCTGGGGTAGCAGTAAACACACTCCGGTTCTTTCCGTAATAATGTTATGCAGTCGTCTAGCACTCCAGGCCGACCTTGAAGCGGCCCTCATCTATCAAACAAACCGCGGTTTGGGCATGGCATCATCCCTCCTTTTCCCTCCTCGGCAGGCTCTGAATGCTGTATTTCTATCTCAATACTGCCGAACCGAACTTGCCCTGGCATTTGTTTTTATTTCATTCCCTCCAAAGTTGTCCTTTGGTCGGCTTTTATTCTGCTCTTTCTCAACCCTGTAGTTGCCCCACTTGGCTGCTTGGCCTAATAACAACCATCAGAGAAGTTCTGTTAAAAGTGTAGTTTCTTTTTTCTTTTCTTTTTTCAAATCATAAAACACTGTAAAAATAAAAATTGTAAATAAAAAAAATCCACGTTTGTGTTTAAAGACCTTTAGGACCTACACATTAACGGTAAAGTAAAAGATAAAAAACAAAAAAACTTTTGGATATTGTATAGTGTTCCTCTATTTCTGTTTGCACCAAGGCCACATGCCTAAATTGCTTCAGATAAGTCTCTTGCCTTTAGAGCAGCGCAGATGAAAGAATTAACCACAAAGGGGATGAAAGGGAGGCTCATAATATTGTTAACTCCTGCCAGGAGAGGGGGGGGGGGGGGGGGGGGGGTGGGGGCATGC
>JAODLL010082474.1:0-15363 GCA_026546735.1 Forbesichthys agassizii | reverse complement strand
TCTATATACACATATACATATATATATATATCTATATACACATATACACACACACTCTGTGTATATATATACTGTGTATATATAAGCTACATATAATAATGTAAACATAGTTATCAATTAATTAACGGGTCCAGTTGGTAAATTGCATTCACACAAGAATCATAGCAATTATGTCAGACCCGATCCAGATCCAAGACAAACATTCAAAGCTGGACCCGACCCGGTAGGGTCTTGGGTCGGGCCTTGGAGTTTCGGAGGACCCGTGAAGACCTCTACTGCACTGATCATTGAACTGTCTGATAAATTGTCCTTTTAAATTTTTTTATTTTAAACACAATTTTAGTTTTTTATTATCTTATACACATAGTGAGCCTATGCAATTCAATTCCATTCAATTGTGCATTATAAATGTATAGCCTTTGAATGACAATAAAGGTATATTCTATTCGATTCTATTCTTCAATGCAGGCTTAGTCATTCTCCAGAAAGCTTGCTACTGTAAATTTGAGCTCAACTAAAAAAAAAAAACTCCCTCAGAAGCTCCGCCCCCCACACATTGGCAACGCATAGTGAAGCCAATCAGCATTGTTGTTGTGAGCGGCGTTAGCCACTTTGTTTATGTTGTGTATTTACGGATAAATACTGTAGGAATGTAGATGTACCGGACTATTTTCTCAGTGTACACAAAGAAATGTGAGGAGACATTTGGTGAATTTGTAGTGTATTAAAGTGTATTATTTTACAATTAGCTCACAATAACTGACTGTACCTTTAATAATCTAACGTATACTAATGATATACACTATGAGTCTTCCGTGTCCTTACTCCAACACCAAATCCTTCCGGCCAACGTCATAAACAGAGAAGTCAGCAAAAGACAAGAAAGTTGTGTGTGAGGTGGGAGGTGTGACAAATTGCCTGGCGTCGACCCCCTGCACCCGCTGACACAGCTTGGGAAGACAGAGAGGGGAAGTAGTCATGGGGCCGACGGGGGGGGTGGCACCAGAGGACACAATGAACGGTGCTATAGGTCGTCTTAGTAGATGACAGGAGAAATAAAGTGACTTGGCTCCCCTCTCTGGCGAGAGGAGGGGAGAGAGGGGAGGGGTGGAGAGGAAAGGAGAGTAGAGGGGGCGGAGCGGAGAGGAGAGGAGGAGAGTATAACCAGAGCAGAGAGTGTGCTGTTGGAGCTCGGGTGTGAAGCCACTGTCTGGATGGCATACTGTAAGCAATGGCAGACAGCCAGACATTGCACAGTGGTAATGGGCTCTTGAAGCACTTTTCCACCAATAGTTCCCCATGGGTGCAATTAGAAGCTGTTGGCGCTATTCAGCTTGAGGTGCTTTATAACAGAAAAAAGGGATCTTTTTAACGAAGAACTAGTAAAACTGGAGAATTTGTGGTTTGAAAGAGCAATGTTTTGCTCTGCCTTTAGATCCCATATAATGAAAATATATTACATTATTTAACAATTATATGAATACTGTATGTACATTTCTTGTAGGTATCAAAACCAATTAAATACACAGTTATGAAATATAGTAATATAAGTATTGCTATCAGTTTCAAACCCTGACACCAGAGACGTTGCGTCGTTGCGGGGTTTAAGAGACCAGGAAAAAATACACACAGGCACTCGGAGCTGGTGAGTAAAAATGAAAGAACACACACCAACTCTAAAGAGTAAATTAGCTCTGTGCGTACATCAAACAAATTAAGCGTAGGTACTATATTTACAGTAGGTCGATTCGAAAGGATTCCTTGCCAAGCGGATGCGAAGCAAGAAAAGAGGAATTTGAGAGGGCACGCTGCTATTTATGCCCCACGGGGCGGGTCAGGGGGCAGCTTGGACCTTCTCAGCCATTCGGCGTGATTGTAGTTTTTCAATTGGATTACCATGATCACATGATCATGTACCATAAGTAATAGATCGCAGTTCCTGCGATAGGGAACGGTAAACTAGCGGAATGCGAGGAGATTCTTGGTGAATTCGACTAAATGTGTATTAGCATACAATTAGCTGACTTTACCTTTAAAGGTATAGTTAATATTGAGAAAACTTAATATTTGAACTCTATCAAGTCAAAAACACCTCTACCTTCAATGCTATATACAGTAGGTTTCTCCCTCAGTAGCTCAGCCCCCCACATTGGAAACGCATTGCCAAGGATGGGATATTTTTGTGTGGTTCGGTCTGCACCACTTCACTTTGTGTTCTCATTTAAAGCATACAGAAAGCTACGAGGTTAGCATACAGCACAGAGCATCACAGTTGACAATGGATGGCTGTTACAGACATGTGCCAGTGGAGCGCGTGGAGCTCCTGGGGCGTCTGTGCCGAGCCGTGCAGCGGCGGCATCCGGCAGCGCCACAGACGACCCCTGACCTCTCCGCCAGCCCCCCAGTGTGAAAGTCAGCAGATGCAGAGCCAGAGCTGCAACACAGCCCTCTGTCCAGGTACACAGACGTTACCTGTATGTGCGTTTTGCTTCTGTATTTACACTGAACAAATGTATGATAACACAACAATTGTCTTCTCTCCCATTCTTCTGTTTACCTAAAATGTTTGTTCACAAGGCAGGGTTAGTCATTCTCGAGAACGCTTGCTAACTTGCTAACTCAAATCAAAGCATCCCTCAGATGCTCCGCCCCACACATTGGAACACATTGCAAAGCCAAGTCAAGTCAATTCAGTGTATTTGTAAAGTACATTTAAAAGCAACCAAAGGTGAGCAAAGTACTGTACAGTTAGGCAATAACAATTAATGAATTAGAAAGTGAAAGACACAAGCACAGGTGTCCCTTAATCTACCGTACTTAACGGACAGTAAGATGCCAGGATATATTTTATGAAATTGCCAAAAAGTGTATTGGCTTACAATTAGCTTTCAATAGAGGACTGTACCTTTAAAATCAGTATCAGTGAGAACTTCACCCTCGCCAAGATAATCCATCCACCTGTCATGTATCAAGTTGCTGACTAACAGTGTGGCTGCACAGGTGACCTTGGACGGGTCACAATACTGTTCAAGGCCACTCTAACTTGCAAGTTTATCACACAACGCAATGCCACAGATGTCACAGGTTTTGAGGGAGTGCGCAATTTGCATGCCGACTGCATGAAGTCCAGCAGTCCATTAATTATTTCAAGATAACATTTTTCAAGATGAAACTGAGGAAGAATTTTGAGAAATAAACCTTTTTTTTTTGTGCAAGAAGTCATAGATCTTTTACTTGAAGTTATTAAAAATGAGCTTAAAGTTTCTGAACCGAGCTGAGAACAGGAGGGGCATGGTGATTATGGGTCGTTATCGCTCTCTGCAGAAGCCTGATAACGAGCCATTCATTTGAATCAGGTGTGTGGGAGCAGGGAGACGTCCTCAACACGCAGGGCAGTGGGTTCCCCATTGTATCCTCTTATCCCTACTCCAGGTGAGCGCTGTGAGGACAGGGGGCGGGTCTACGACGAGGGCTGTGCCAATCAGTGCCCCAGAAGCTGTGCTGACCTATGGGAGCATGTGCAGTGTCTCCAAGGAGCCTGTCACGCAGGTAAAGTTGCACTGTTATGCCTTCATAAAGACTCTTACTGTCTATCGGCCTACCAACCCTCCTTCCTTACTTCCTTCATTACTTCCTTCCTTCCTTCCTTCCTTCTTTACTTCCTTCCTTCCTTCCTTCTTTACTTCCTTCTTTCCTTCCTTCCTTCTTTACTTCTTTCCTTCCTTCCTTCCTTCTTTACTTCCATCCTTCCTTCCTTCTTTACTTCCATCCTTCCTTCTTTACTTCCTTCTTTACTTCCATCCTTCCTTCCTTCTTTACTTCCATCCTTCCTTCCTTCCTTCTTTACTTCCTTCCTTCCTTCCTTCCTTCTTTACTTCCTTCCTTTCTTCCTTCTTTACTTCCTTCCTTCCTTCTTTACTTCCATCCTTCCTTCCTTCCTTCTTTACTTCCATCCTTCCTTCCTTCTTTACTTCCTTCCTTCCTTCTTTACTTCCTTCCTTCTTTACTTCCTTCTTTACTTCCTTCCTTCCTTCTTTACTTCCTTCTTTACTTCCTTCCATCCTTCCTTCCGTCCTTCCATACTTCCTTCCTTCATTACTTCCATTCTTCCTTCCTTCCTTCACCACATTGCTCCTCTGCCAGGCTGCCGGTGTCCGGTGGGCCAACTGTGGCAGGACGGCCACTGTGTGCCCGTGACAAAGTGTCGCTGTGGGGTCCCGTTGGACAACGTCACCCTGGAGATCCTACCCGGGGAAAACCGTACGCTGGCCTGTGACACATGGTCAGAACAACAGCAACATCCTCTTGCAAATTAAATGGTTACCTTCTGAGATCAAATTTGGAGAGACAATTATACAGGTGTCATGTTAATTTATAATATAAATGATTTTAGTACTGTGAAGATATAGGTTTACAAAAAACAAAACAAAAAACATTTATATAGCAGCAAACAACAATTTTCGATATAAAGAAATGTGGGAATAAAGGGAGAAGAGAATTACATCACATTTTCTCATTGTGTGTTAAAATCCAAGCTCCTATTTTCTTTGTTTTATTGTTCATGTTTTATGCATGTTAGTGTGTGTGTGTGTGTGTGTGTGTGTGTGTGTGTGTGTTTAGGGCCCACGAAACATTTTCATCATCTAGTGGCAGAACATTGTATACAGGCACTTTAAATAACATATTTTAAGACGATTAAAGACATTAAGGGCCGGTTTCACAGACATGGATTAAGCCTCGTCCTAGAATAAGCACTGTTTTCAGTGGAGATCTTTCAGGAAATTATTATTTTATCTTAGACTAGGTTTAATCCATGTCTGTGAAACTAAGATTAAACTCCCAATTCCTCCCTATGCCACAGTGTGTGTGAGAATGGCACCCTTGTGTGTTCCCACCTTCCCTGTCCCGTGTACGAGCCCTGGGGCCAATGGGGCGCCTGTTCAGCGACCTGTGGGCGGGGCCATAGAGCTAGGACACGCCCCTGCCAGCGTGCAGAGGACGGGCCTGCTTGTAATGACACCAATCAGACAGAGAGCTGCTTCCTGCCAACTTGTCCAGGTTGGTATGGTTACTAGGACATTGATGCTTTACATTTCATTACAGTACATTTATCTGCAGACCTGAATAGGTCGTCAATAATAATGGCACGTTAAAGGTTAAAAGCAGGGTCAGTCATTCTCGAGAACGCTTGCTAACTTTGAACTCAAAAACAAAAACACTTCTTCCTTCAATGCCATAAGGGGGATGCTCCCTCCAAAGCTCGCCACATTGGAAACGCATTGCAAAGGCTAGCACAATGTTGTTGTGAGCGGTGTTCGCCACTTTGTTTATGTTCCTATTTATGGAGCCAGGGCTGTGTACAGTATAAGTATCTGATAATTTATGTGAATAAATGTTTTGTTCATGTGAAAGCTGAGATCAGAAATCGGTATCGGTGACAATTAGATAGTTGTAACCGATCTATGGAGCTCATCCAATTAAATTAATTTACACGAGTAGGTCTATTGTCAAGTGTCAGCAATGTCTAACCTACCCAGGCTACACTATCAGCAGCAGGTTTCTAAAATGCATCTAAGTCATTTACTTTACTAACTTAACTTAAAACTTAATGAAACACTGGAATCGGATCGGTACTCGGTGCCCGCCGATACCCAAAGTGCTGGTATCTGTATCGGTATCAGGACTGTAACACCTGGATCGTGCCATCCCTACTACAATTGCTTACAATACCTTTAACAACATACATGACCTACTGTACAGTATTAACATTCAATCCCCAAAATAATTGCTAACAGCATAAATGCCAGAAAAGTGTCAACTTTCTTAATAGATGATCTAACTGTACAATGTATTTTACTGTTACCAACAATGTCAAGTCTGCATATCAAGTCATGTGCTCTTGACATGACGTGGTGCTAAAACCAAAGACACATGTGTGCAAACACACCGTATCTAGTATTTACACCGGTTAGCCATCCTAATGAATGTGAATGTGTGTTTCTCTCCCTGTTGTTCACAGAGGGCTGTGTGTTGAGTGAGTGGTCGTCCTGGAGTGAGTGCAGTGCCTCGTGTGGCGGAGGGGTGTCGGTGCGCAACATGACAGTACTGAGGGAACCAGAGCCGGGTGGGCAGGCCTGCTCCAGACCACTGGAGCAGCACGTGATCTGTAACACCAACAGCTGCCTGCCCGGTAACTCACACACACACACACACACATAAACAGACACATAGACAGATTCACACTAACGCATGCAAGTGCACACACACACAGGTGGACTGTGTGTGTGTGGGTGTGTTTCAGAGTGTCCAGGTGGACATGTGTTCACTGTGTGTGTGTGTGTGTGTGTGTGTGTGTGTGTTTCAGAGTGTCCAGGTGGACAGGTGTTCACTGTGTGTGTGTGTGTGTGTGTGTGTGTGTGTGTGTGTGTGTGTGTTTCAGTGTTTCAGAGTGTCCAGGCGGACATGTGTTCACTGTTTGTGTGTGTGTGTGTGTGTGTTTCAGAGTGTCCAGGTGGACAGGTGTTCACTGTGTGTGTGTGTGTTTCAGAGTGTCCAGGTGGACATGTGTTCACTGTGTGTGTGTGTGTTTCAGAGTGTCCAGGTGGACATGTGTTCACTGTGTGTGTGTGTGTGTTTCAGAGTGTCCAGGTGGACAGGTGTTCACTGTGTGTGCTGCCTCCTGCCCATACACCTGTGAGGACCTGTGGCCACAGACCCAGTGCCTGTCTGGACCCTGTAGCCCCGGGTGCAGCTGTCCCCTAGGCCAGGTCAGGGCCAATGTGTGTGTGTGTGTGTCTGTCTTTCTCTGTGTGTGTGTGTGTGTGTCTGTCTTTGTGTGTATCTGTGTGTGTGTGTGTGTGTGTCTCCTCACCTCCTCTCTGCCCACCAGGTGCTGTACGGGAACTCCTGTGTCTCCCTGGCTGATTGCCCCTGCTCCCCCCTCTCTCTCCTGCTTGGCAGCCCCGCGTTGAACGCCTCCTTCTCTCCTCTGCCCCCCGGCTCCACCGTCCGACACCTCTGCAACACATGGTAATGAGAGTCGGGCTTCTCCTGCCTCCCTCCGGAGAGTCCTGCTTACACCCACGCTGCTGTGAGCGACCACCGTGCATAAACTGATAATAATCTCTCTGAAGTGTAATTCAAAAACACCCAAGGACACTGAACGCTGTAAAACACGCAAGGAAGTGAAATAAATGGGGAAAATGATTAAAATAGTGGTGTTGAATATAATATAAGTCTCTTTGGGGCAAAGCAATACAATGCCAGTGAATACAAAGCCGTGAGAAACGTTCTCCTGGCGTTCATCGTTTTTCTTTCTAGTAATTTTCTTCTAATATTTATTTGTTTGCTTATTCATCCAGCTGCATAGCATTATACCAGCTGTGTAACAGCCATCCATCACCAAATTTCTGTTTAGCACAATGTATTCCTCCGCATATTGAATTACCCTGGTATCTGTTGTGATCGATGGCCTCCTCGACCAGTGTAAGTAAATTAATAGTTCTTTTATTCAGATCTCCATGTTGCGCTGCGACCAGCAAACCAAACCAAACAAATGTTTCCTCCACTTATTTATTCACTCGTTAGTTAATAGAGTCACTCACTTTTCCTAAGAGAATAGTTAAGTCATGGATGGGTGGTGGGTATTTTCACGGTTTCACCGGTATCACAGATCACTTCCATTGTCTCCCTTCAAACTACCCAGAGGGTGCGCTGAACCTAATCTCTGGTATGATATGTGCTGTAATGGATAGTCTGGCGTACAGTGAGGTCTACAGCATGCAGCCAGACATGCCGTAAGTCATTTCATCGCCCTGACAGAAGGTCTTGATCTAATATATTCTGATGGCCGCACAACTGATTGACAGGTTGATTTGGTTTATCTTCGGCGGGCTTCAATTCTAGTCGTGTCATAGTCTGAACCCCGCCCTATTCCTTCTCTTCTTTCCTCCAGTGTTTGCCAAGGCGGGGCGTTCAACTGTACCACAGACCCCTGTGACGGTGAGTAAAGGCTACGTGGAAACGTTCTTAATCTCACCATGCTTTCTCCCCTGCAATACAGAAGCAGTAAACCACGATTCTGGTCGATGTCTCAAGGCCTTCGCAGATACACACATTAGCCAGCGTAATCGGTAGTAGGGAACAGATGGTCCACAGTCTCCAAGGCCGTTTCTTGGCATTTGTGTGAAGTTGGCCAGTGCAATTTTGTCGAGCATATAGGGAGAGACAGAGCTTTATCGGACCTGGAGATGAACAATACCTCTGGGATTTGACCTAACTTTTTCACCCTTAACCGTTTGACTACCCACACTGCTCTCTCTCGGCTCCCTCCATGCCTCTTCTATCATCTTCCCTTGTTGTTGCTATGCTTCACAGTGTCCCTCATTATCTCTGACACCTGGCCTCTGTGTTTACACACTCGATCTTTCTTTATCACGCTATCTCTCTCTCTCTCTCTCTCTCTCTTTCTTATTTCTTTTTTACTACTTTCTTGTTCCTCTTGACAATGGGCTCTCACTCTAGAGTTTCTATGATGATACTTAACCTACTTATTATGTATTTATGTGTATATTTAGTTTATTTAGTGAGTTGGATGAGATATTGGTAATGTATGTTACCTATTCAGCTACCGACATACAGTATGTTCTGATTGTAAGGCCATGTCTTCACAACGATGAAAACAGAGTTTACTACAGAGCATTCACTCTGAGTACTTACACACAGTAAAAAAAACTATCTATGAATCAAATTAGTTTTCAAACAAATGCGTTGTCGTGAAATTCGTTGTCGCTTTTGATCCAAGCGCCTGCTAAACGTTGTTTGTATTTGTCTCCTGGCCCCGCCCCCTGGCTCCGCCCATTCCTGTACAGTGGACTGTGAGTGGTCGGGCTGGTCGCCGTGGGCACCCTGCTCGGCCAGCTGTGGCAGCGGCCTGCGTAGTTCCCGGAGAACTGTGCTCCGCCGCCGGCGGTTCTCTGGGGCCCCGTGTGAGGGGCCTGACCTCCGCACTGGCCCCTGCCTGGCCCCCGACTGCAGTGAGTGTGTGTGTGTGTGTGTGTGTGTGTGTGTGTGTGTGTGTGTGTGTGTGTGTGTGTGGTGTACTCCTTTCACCATTTTGTAATCATGCGGCTCCTCTCTATCAATCATATATCCATCTCCTTCCACTTGCTCTCTCTCTCTCTCTCTCTCTCTCTCTCTCTCTCTCTCTCTCTCTCTCTCTCTCTTGTTTAACCACAATCCTCTGAGAGCTGCCTCCTTCTCTATGTGGTACTAACTCCCCAACCCCATCTATTGACCAATCCCCCCCTTCACTACTCCCACCCTGCTCTTTTTCTCACCCCTCCAAGGCTGTCCTGACGGGGAGCGCTGGGGGCGGAGCCTCTCGGCGGAGGCCCCCCTGTGTGAGCGTAGCTGTGAGGAGCTGTACGCCCCCGCTCCCCTGAACTGCAGCGAGGGGGCGGAGGGCTGTGTGTGCAGCGACGGGCTCTACCGGAACCCCGGAGGTCTGTGTGTCATCCCGGCCCTCTGTCCCTGTCGCCATGGAGATGTCTTGATGGAGGTACACGCACACACACCTACACACACATACCTTCACACACGCGCACACACACCTACACACAACATAACTACACAGCTATACACCTACACACATACGCACACACACGCACACACACACCTACACACACACAGGCACACACGCATACACACAACATACCTACACAGCTACACACACCTACACACACACGCGCACACACACCTACACACACACACGCACACACGCATACACACAACATACCTACACAGCTACACACACACACACACACACACACGCGCGCGCGCACACATGCACTCATGCCAGCCAAGACAGACAGACAGCTGCCGTCCCGTGACACCATGTAACCGCGCCAAGAGCTCCACTGTGGCGTGTGTCCGACTCTGGCCGATCACTTGCGCTCCCATGATAACGTGCGCCCCCATTCACCGCCGCTGTGTTATTTACGCGTACAGAAGGGCCCATTGTGCGCTGAGTGGCACGCCCCGCCGGCTCCGTCCCGGCACAAAGCCTGCGGGTCGCGCCCCCCCCCCTCGTTAATAATGGAGGACGCCGGGGCTCGGAACACATATTAGATGGAGGGAGGGGATATAGTAGACTTAGGAGAGTGAATCACACAGCGGCACAAGGTCAGCGCCCGCCACGTCAAGCCTGTCGTGCCTGACGGTAGCCTGGGGCACCTTGCTCTCTCTCTTTCTCTCTTCCTTTATTTATTTCTCTTGCTTTTTCCCTTTTTTCTTGCTGTCACGATCTTTCTTTTTTTATTGCTTTTATTCCCCTTTATTTTTTCTGTCCTTTCTCCCCCCCCCCCCCCTCTCCCTCTCTCTTTCTCTCTATCAATGGTTATGAAGATGGTGGCTATGAAATGGTTATGAAGACTGATGTGTATATAAAGACCCTATATGCCCTTGTAATCAAGCACCTCAATCATGGGCCATTATGTTAATGACTTGCACGCGCACGGACACACACACACACACACAATCAGCCGTGTCTCTGGTGCGATATGTATTACAGTGGTTAGAATGACATTATATTGCTGTGTTGATGAACTGTAATGTGTTGAACACGTGTGTAATGTGATGCTTACCTGACAGGCGGGCTCAGAGTGGGAGGAGGGCTGTCTGTCCTGTCGGTGTGTGAACAGTAGAAAGCAGTGCGTGTCTACCTGCCCTCCAGTCCACTGTGGTGAGGTGGGACCATGCGCACACACACACACACACACACACACACACACACACACCTACCTGTACACATAGGTTGGGAAAGGTGAGACCATACGCACACACACACACACACCTGTACACGTGTGCTGGGTCTAAATTCGGCAGTAGACCCACTATAAGTATGTATTATTAGTGTGTAGTAGTGTGTAGTCTTTCCTCATAGACCATACCATAATTCCATTAGACGTGCTTCACATAGGAGTTCAGTTCTCATCCTTGGGGATTCGTTTTTTTAAGACACGTATAAAATGTATGCTTTCACTATTAGTGACGCAAAGCATTGTGGGGCAGCTTTGATCATGTGGTGTGCAGTGTATCGTGCACTTTGCTGTGGTGTGAGCGCTGTGTGTACCGTTTCTGTTCCTCTGGTCAGATATTGTGTCTCAGTCAGCTGTTTGTCTGCGTTGATTTATGTTTTGTGCTCATTTATTCTCTTGTGTCTTTAACCTCAAGAGGTTACCTCCTCATCAAGTCTGGGTGCAAATAAAAGCATCTTCTTATCTAATTTGCCTGGTTAAATAAAGGGTAAACAAAAACAGTGGATGCACACAGTTGAAATGCTCGAAATACGTGGGTCTATCAATTAGATGTGTATATTACAGTACATATCTAACATATTACATATTAAAATGTTCACATGTTCAATTTTGCCACTGGTTATCACAATAGGTGTATTCCATAGCTAATAATAAAGACTCAAAATATTAACATAGATCTCACTTTACGGCCAGCAAATGTCAATATTTGTAGTGAAATTTGTTAAATGTTTCATGGCTGTATGGATGTGTGCTATAATTGCCCAATGACTTGGCATTCATCGAGCACTCAAGCCTGGCTGGTGTATCTGTGATGCTGTGTTATTGTATCTGGGAGGCGTTGACATTTAAAATGCATGATACTGTAGTTTACCATCGTGAAGAGGCCTCAGAGATGGATTGTTATTCTAGGCATGACGGCTTAGAACGGTAGACAAACATAATAACAAATACAAGAGTAAAAGTCAAACAGTTATCATTTTGTTTACAGTAAATGGGACGAAAGTAAAAAATGCTATTGCAAAATCTTGGATTTTCCTCAAATGGAACAGTAGAAGGAACTGCCTCCTTATAGAGACACTGTTCATGCAAAATTACACTATAACTGCAGTGTATACAAAACATGTAAGATGGGTCTTAAATGTTCTTTACTCACGTCGTCATCGTGAGAATATTCGGTATGTATACAATTCCCCTATTGTCACCCCTATCCACGATAATTGATGTATTAGAAATGTTCTTGAACTCAACCAATTTTTGTAATTTTATTTTACCATACTTTTATCTAATCAGCTTGTGTGGCAAGCATTAACTTGAAAAGAGTAGATTTTTCACTGGTGGTTTGTTTCCATTGCTTTCCACTGTTTGATCTTAAAGCTTGGTGTTAAATTTAATTGAATGTGGTCTTATAAAGGGCTTCACTTGTTTATACTGGTAGACGCCCTTAAGCAGGTTTGCACTACCAGAGGAGTTATAAGTGGCAGTTCGTTTTGAACTTTAAGTTAATAAAACATTACAAGTCCTCCTAATAGTTGAAATATCGACCCATTTATTGACCTGTCCTCACCACCATTCGATATGGGTTATGAAATGTCAGGCCAAAAGTTTGCTGTAGTTTATATTCCTGTTCCATTAACCTCTGCAGGTGCAGACTGCCGTACACACTGGTGCTGAATTCTGACCGTGTCCTGTACCTGAATAACATTGCGTCTGAATAGCATCAGTCACATCAATGATGCTGTCAGTTACCCAGCGCAAGGACATTGGACGGAGGGCTTTAAGACCAAGGATCTGTGCTGTAGTGCTAAATTCTGACCGTGTCCTGTACCTGAATAACATTGCGCCTGAATAGCATCAGTCGCATCGATGATGCTGTCAGTTACCCAGGGCAAGCACATTGGATGGAGGGCTTTAAGACCCAGAATCTGTGCTGTGAGACGTTAACCTCCAATTCCTAGTACAATGCTGTATCTCTTCCTTAGAAAGGAGCTGAGGTTTGAAGCAACCATCGCTCTTTCTCTGCTAAATCTGCTCTGTGTCCTCCAGAAGACAGACAGACTGCGTTCTAGTGGGTCCAGGTTGATACACCACACTGAATCCTCCGTCTCGCCTGTCCAATATATCACCAATACTTTTACTAATGCTGTGGGGGTGTCGCACCTGCTCTGGCGCGTGCTTCCGGTACATCAAGGAGCGAGGCGAGGCACAGATGCCGTCGCCATCTTTTGCAGTACCTGACTCTGCCTATATTTCCCAGCTATCCATTATATCTAATAGGATTGATATATTTTCAACTGATAACTATCTTTGCACCAGGCTGTATACATGAGTTCTGCAGTAGTTACAGATGGGGGTCTGGGTATTGACTCGCTTTTGGACCCATCCTCAAGTGGCCAATTGAGGAACTGTAGATTAATTTTAATGCACCGGAGGTCCACTTGGTGAAGAATGACTCAGGGCCCTATCTTACTGTACTAGTTTCCGGCGTCATTTCCCTGTCCAGCGCCCATGTTGTTTAAATAGTAAATACACTTGCGCCCATTTGAGCGCCGGTGGGTGTGTTGGTCTAAACATGAGGTGTGGTCTAGCAATGCACCAGCAACGCCTCTTGAGGCAGCGGACAGTGATTGCGCGATTGACCGGCAAAATCCTGCTTTAAAATCAGCGGGAGGTGCATTATCAATATAGTATCGCTTATGGCATGTGGACAACTTGTTTACACTCTGCATGTTACACATACAGGGACGTGGAGGAGCGCACAAATATGCAAAGGATAAAAATGAAAGGAGTACATTGTGAAATGTTATTAGTGTGTAACCTACATAAACATATTTTAGGAATGTCACTATTGCCGACATGGTCCGCTCCAGCACTTTCACAAACCCATGGGTATAATATCAATCCGCCTATGATGGGATGATAAAGGGAATAGTAGATGACACTCGGATTGGTTTATTGTATATATCGCCCAAAACACGCCCATGAATAATGAAGAGCGTCCAACCCTTTTGAACCATGCGCCCGGCGCACTGACCATTGATCTGCTGTTAAAATATTAAACGTGGATTTGGACACGCCATATATCCAATTTGCACTGTGCGCTTTAGACCGTGCGCTTAGAGCGTAAAATTAGGGCCCTCAGTCTCTTTCTGGCAGACGATGCTCTATTGTCCGACACACGTGTGGTTACCAGACAGAAATTAGGAGGATATGCTGAGCTGATTGGTTAATTATGCATGCGTCCTGTGAAACTAAAGGCAGATCGGCAAAAACCACCACGTAAAATATTGATACGTTTGTGTTACGACTGTGGGACATTTTTGTAATAAAAACAGTTTTCAGCTGAGTGTGGTATACCAGTCAATGCTGTACCAACCAAGCCAGATGCCAAGCAGTTTGTTAGACTATCTATAGTTATCCTCATCTTCTTCTCCTCACAAATGGACACTATATAATTGATGGTTAGTTTTGCCTCTTCTAACAGGCTGAGAATGAACTACTGTCAGTTACTGTTCCATATTTATGTTTATAGATAGACCTTCAATTACTATAACCATGGAAGGGGTTCACATACACATTTTTCACACAAGGAAATCACAGTATCTCACTTTCACCCTTGATTTTGACCAGGAGAAACTGGCACACAAAAACAAATCGATTGGAAGTGGAATATTAGAAGCCCAAACCGAATGAAAACACATCAGTCGGAACAGAAGATCCCAAAACTGATTGAAATGTTTCTTCTTTTGCAGAGGGGTAGTATAAACTGTTGTAAAACCGAAAACTTGTAACATGTAAACGGTTTAACCCGATTACTGCCTTGCTTTGTTTGAGAAAACTCAGTATTCTGCACAGCTACTGTACAGTACAGATAAACAATTATGATAAACAAATATAAGGGAATAGTCAAGTGACTGCATCTGGAGCCATACATCTCTACACCCTTGGGGAGGCAGCTAAACTGCTTAGCTGCCTGTCAAACGCCAGACTGTATTAGATCACATCCCATGTAAACGGTTAACCCCAAAAATTGTAATGAGGTGTCCTTGTAAACCCAGCTCCTTCTCCCAACTGAACATCAAACTAAATTTTTCTCGAAGTTCAGCCTAGCCTCTAATTTCCCGTCTCGTCTGTCTTTTTTTTTTGGTTCTTGAGTGACTTGAATTCCACTAACCTTTTCTCTAAATGTCAAGAGGCTTCTCCTTTGAATGCTTAAACACCCGTGCTTCAAACACACCCTTAATACAGTCAAGCTTTCTGCACATCATACTCCTGTCCACTGACCCCCACCTCCACACCCCACATAACCAGCTGTGACCTTTGGGGTCACCCAGGCACCCAAGGGCAGGCCTGGGGCGACACAGTTGGGAGGAGTATTATCTCCCCGGGCGGTGCAGCTGGTTGCACTTGCCTGTGTGTGTGTGTGTGCGTGCGTGCGTTGGTACTGGGTGACTCAGCATGCCGCTAACAGCAGCTGTTCTCAGAGAGGGACCCAGGACCCACTTTCTAGAAGCCTCCCTCTGTCTGAGGCACTCTGTCAGTCTACAGG
>JAODLL010082473.1:2660-15363 GCA_026546735.1 Forbesichthys agassizii | reverse complement strand
TGAAAAGCCCTCGGGGAAGACCCAGGACTAGGTGGAGAGATTATATCTCCACACTGGCCTGGGAACGCCTCGGGATCGCCCAGTCAGAGCTTGATGATGTTGCTCAAGAAAGGGAAATTTGGGGTCCCTTGCTGAAGCTGCTGCCCCCGCGACCCGACTCCGGATAAGCGGAAGAAGATGGATGGATGGATATATTCTTCTTAATCTCTCAGAACCCAACAATTATATACTCATCTTCAAGTTTAATTTGGAAGATTCAAATTTAGATTTTACACCTTAGTTAAAAGTCAACTTGCAACAGTATTGTTTTAGAGCTGTACATAATCTACCCTGGGTCTATTATCCCCGCAGGATGTTCAGGCAAAGCCTTATTTTAATCATATTAAATCTTAGCATATTTTTTCAACACAGGTAAATGTTTCTCTCTGGTTTACAATTAAAAACTTAAAGCACTATATGGGTTAATGTCAAACTGTACATCTTAAATAGAAACATGTGTCTTATTAATAGAGTTCTGCATGTCCCTCCCACAAGACTTAATTTGCCACATCAGTATATATTTATATGCTTGACCTTAGAATCACAATGTATCTCATGGCTTTGACATAATTAAACCATGTTTCAGTGCCAAGAAACATGCTCAAAAGGTTGCATAGAATGTTTATTTTTTATTTTTTTCTCATTATTTGCTCCCTAAAGCAATTATTGTTTCAGTAGTAATGTAACCTGACATGTTCTCAAATGTTAGGCCAACTGGCAAAATTGCTGTGAATTTCTATGAATCCTGCTATGATGAAGAAATAAAAACAGTATAAAACTGTGCCTCTTCCCGATTACTCATGCGTATAAGGCCTGATTCTAATTACGCAATCACTTTTAAATCTACTGTTAGGTCTGGCCTCAGGCTATAGTACAAACCTTTTAACCCCAGATGAGACAGTGCCTTCTTAGAAGTTAGACCAATACCCCTATACAAAGACTAGACCAAAGCCTTGCCTGGAGCAAAGAAGATTATTATTAATGTACTGTTGTGATGTGCACTATTGCTTCTGTTTACGTGTATTTGTTACATTTATTGGAGAAAAAAGTATGTTTCTTATTCAGTTATGTTAGCAGTATTAGTGAATAAGCTATTTTATTAATGTGCTTATAATACAATTATTTTTTCAGTCTAGTGAAAATGTAGTAATTTGTAAGTGTTAAAGCACTACCGACTGAAATATGCACTGCACATTCTGTAATTCCTCTCATTATATTATTTTGTGGACAAATAATATTGGCCAAAACTAATTACATTTACAATCTGTGCAACAAAATTCATAAACACAGCCTTAACGGTCAATTGAAGTTGGAATCCTTGGAGTCACAGTATGACAAATATTTCCATTTACAAAGAAATTGGATTTTGTCATTGTGCCATGCAATGAAAGGCTGAGCAATACACTAAGCAGTTATATTTCTATAAACACTTTTAAAGCATCATTACCGCACTTATTACACAATCCCAGCTATACCCCAGAATTTACCAGGATTTACATTGTCAGATTTCCGTGTATAGTCCAACAAGTGGTGTGTTAAATGCATGTACATTTGCTTTAAGCATGTGCCATATGTCTTCATACTCTGCACAAATGTTTCAACATCACAGATGCCTGAAGCTTAATGGGTTGGCTGCTTACTACTGTGTGTTATATTTGTGTTCAGTACAGTACTGTATGTGTCAATTCTAAACTGTATTGACTTGAATATTGTGAATATTGCGCAGTATATAGTCTATGTATGTTTGTTTTTTTATTTGTTTGTTTGTTTTATTTTTATTTGTTTATTTTGTTAACCACCATGCATATTCTTACGGAAAAGCTTCATGAAACAAACTCCAAGACTGTTTCTCACCGTTCGACTTGGTGTCTCATCAATGATTTGTGCCTGCAGCAATAAAGGCCACCTTCTCCCCAGAGAAACCCCCTAGCCCTCCCATCTTCATTTAGAAGGCCTTGGCTAGCTTGCTGCTGGCTTGACAATGTTACCACCAGGTGTAGACAGCAGCAGCGGTGGTGTTGGCCACTCGACCATGACAGGAATTAATGAGACACACTTGGGTAATGAGATTACAAGGCTGTGTAGTGGAGAAGGCACAGAGGAAGCTTACCAGAGATACTGTCATACACACACACACGCACGAGCATACACACACACACACACACACACACACACACACACACACACGCACACTCCCCACGCAGGAGACACAGGGACCCCCAAACTACACACAACTGCAGCAGTGCGGATGGATACATGGCAGGTGTGCGATCTCATTTGCAATGTCTCGGCTCCCCACTGCTCCCAGTGCCATCAGGTTTATGGCAGGAGAAGACACTTGATCCAGCGGTGTCTTCATCTCCTGTGAGTTGTCGCCGCTGAAAAGACAAGGACGGCACAAGGCTGCAACAGACGTGTATATAATGTATATTATATGCATTATATCGTTATATAAATAAGGCATCTTTGGACTGCTGGTTTATTAGGCTGTAATCTGCATTTGGTTGTTAAATATGGGGACCTGCACTCATCGCTCTAAATAAGGATGCCTGCTAAACGTCTAACATGAAACTGGATCAGCGATATGTTGTATTACAATGAGAGAGGCAGATGAATGGTCACATGGGGAGATGACAGTCTTGACCTCTGCGTATTGCATCACCAGCGCATTAATAATGCATTCTCCAGCACTTTTCTGGGTACCATCACTATGCTTCGTATCGTGAACGGGGGAAATTAGTTATTTCTCTTGCTTTGCTTGCCAGTGTTGTCTGTCACCCACACCTTAAGGGGCTTTTTAAAAATGAATGAGCAGTGCTTACACTGTAAATAGGTGCTGTTAATGCACCGTGGGTTATTTGAAATGTAAAACCTATACTGTCATGCTTTGATTATCTATATCTGCCCTAAGCATGGATCACTGATCCATATGCAATCTGGTTCCTGGGCGACTTATTAATGCTCACTGTCACTTGGAAGCAAGTTGGGCATTTCCCCTGAGTGGAGAAGCAGTGGCATTTAATGTATACACATAACGAAATGCAATGCTGAAGATGTCATTATTTCATTCAATCAACCCTGTACTGTCACCATGGCTGGAACCTTATTATGCTGCAAAGTACTATACAAGTGAGAGGGAGTTTATACAATATTGAATGCCATTCAGACATTTTTTGTTTTCATACAGGCTGTTTATTCTTTATAACTTAGAGGGAAGCGTGCTCTCTAGACAGATTTCAGAGAGCTAGCACATTGCAGAGGGCAAACAAATCACGATACCACTATCAATCAAGCTGTCATTCTTGATGAGTTTTGTTCTGGATATCCCCTTAAACAAGCCCAAACTCTTGTCTTTGTAATAGTGTGTCTAGGTACTGATATCAGGCTTCTACCCAGTGAATAATTAATTTGGGTAAATTGTGCTATAATTTGGATTCCCGCTAGCCCCATGGTTACCCTTCCTCTATATCTGACTGGAAGTCTATTTTCTGCCCCATATCAATTTTTCATGTGCAGCCATTTGTCCTGAGGGGACAAATGTCATCTCAAGACTGGATACTGAGTTTTCAGATGTCCCGACGGCATTCCACTGACACTTCCTGGACACTGAACTCTGAACATGCTATTGGCTATATTCTTAAGGCTCCCAGCGCCTACTCTACGGTATCCAATAGAGTCCTGAAGCTTTTAACAACCCTGGACTGGTGGAGAAAAATAATATCAGGGGTTTTTAGTTTGAAGAAGGAAATACAATTTGAAGAAGGACATCATTTATGGGAAAGTTATTTGTTTTCATTGTACTTTTTCACCTTGTATAGCCTGATAGATCTTTATAGGAACAATACATCCAACTGAGCATGTTTTGTTATGTGATGCCGTTTATTAGGCTTATAAAATCCATGGTTCATTGTGTCCTTAAACAGTGGTGATTGGACTGTATACCCCAATAGGTTGTTTGCATACTCTTATAAGGGATAAAGGAGATAAATTAGCCCCTTTTCACACTGGCATCTATTAGCCCTGTGTTTAGGGGATTTGAGCTAACCCTGAAATCGCGGGGCTAACCATGCTCTGGAGCAGGACCGGCTATCCCTGGGCTAAACTCAGGGTTAGCCCCCTTTGGAATGTTCCAGGATTGTGACAGTGTGAATTCTTTCTTAGCCCGGGGCTAACACTCTCTTTGCCCGGGGCCAAGAACATTCTAAAACTGCAGTTATCCCCGGGCTAACGGTGTGAAAAGCCCTATTCTGGCATATGGCCATATATGGCGACATATATAATTTCCGGTTACTTTTAAAATAATTTCAATCTCTAGCTCACAAGAGTGCACTTTACATAATAAAGATAATACTATTCATAGAGTATATATATAAATCTAACAGTAATATGCGTCACGGTTGTAGCTGAACATGTATACTGTAAGCTCAGAATGAAAAGCACTGCTTTAGAAAAAGGGAGCGCTTTTCTTTTTTCCACGAGGGTCCTTAGTGAGCCTGGCTACAGATGGCCGTGCCCTTTAGAAGGCTCTCTCTACCCGGTAATAGAACGAGTTAGCTGTTACTCCCTTGACTCAATGCTGGGATCAGTCCAGGCAGCAGCTGTTAATGAGCCCGGGTCTTTCCTACTCATGTCACAATGGGATGTGTGGCTGTGTGTGTGTGTACCTGTCCTCTCTTTATCCACCCACATTTCAGCACCAGATCAGGCAGGGTGACATGACAGGTCTACCTCGCTTCATCCCAGCATTGCACACCATTGCAGCAGTTGGCACGATAACCCACTTATGCCCCTAGCCATTACTATAGATGGGGACTGCACTTCCTTTGATTTGAATGTCTGCCTATTGTGACTGGTCTGCAAAATTACATTCACAAAATAGGCAGAAATTGGTTCTGAGCAGAAATATTTCCCTCATTAAATATCCCATTGTAGACATACAGGGCTTTTGAATTAATGTACACTATATGTTTTCTGAGGCACAAAGTAAAATAGAAGACTTCTGCTAATACATTTCATTCAGTATGAGTTTGCTATAATATGATGTCCTTGCTCTTCAAAACCTATACAATGATCAATTGAACAGCACATATTATATATATATTAAATATAATTCCTAATCTTTTGAATCATTTCTGAAAGGTACATTGCCAGTTATTATTTTGAATTGTTGATCATATTTTTTTTTAAATTATATTATGTGCAAGTATGAAACATACTATTAATAATAATAAATTGACTCCATTCTACGCCTCAGACTAGAGCAGAAAGGCCCTGTATGTAAATGCAATGTGGGAATGCAGTCCTTAATGTTGTCAGGCCAATGCAAACAGCTCTTTACCTGTACAGAATCTTTCAAAATCCCTACTTATACCAACCCGTGTGTACGTACACAGAGTCACACAGGGATAGCAAGAAGCAGAGCAGACACTGACACTCAGATGGCATTTCATGACAATATGATGCATTATCCACCATCAAACGTGGAATAGCACATTCTACACATCCCCTACAAATGTAGGGCATGTGTATAAAACGTGGCCCACTTGACACCGCCTGCTTCAGCTCGGCTAAAAACAAACTGGTGGCATTTGGTTTGTAAAGGGGGTATCTGAGATGATTTTGCAGCTGGAAGAGAATCAACCCTGTTTTGATTAGAAACACGAGGAGGCGAGCATCCTCTCCTGAACAAAAAAGAATGTGACGTGGCTTCATTGAGTTCGCGTTTATTCTTGCTCATCCACAGCTCACTCCTTTGACCTCCTTGAAATTCCCCTGTTTTCAAACAAAGCAAGTACATTTTCAATAGCAAATCAAGGTAAGGTTGTGTTTTAAGGGGTGCTGCTACTAGCTGTATAAAGCCATGTTTGTCAAGTCCAAGACCATTGTCGAGAACGAGACCAAATGAAGGTGACCAAGACATAATGTTAATATTCTTAGAGACCACTTACTTACCTGTTCCAAATCCTTGTGTGTCACTAGACACATGAATCTTCTATTGTACGATGATTATTTTAAATTATCATGCGTTACAGTCTGGTCAAAAGGTAAGTGAAGTGTAATAACTTGACAAAAAAATATGCGAGAGTATAAATAGCCTACACAGTAAGACAAAATGTCACACTGTCCATTTCCTCTTTGACAAGACAACCTTTTCAGCCGTTAGAAGTTTTAATTAGACCAATTGTATCATATTGTGTGACAGCGTATCCAATTTTGGAAAAATCCAGCTCTATAAACATGAACATCCTTATCAGAGCAAAGTTTTGCCTTTTGTCAGAAACTGAATTAGCAACAGCCTATTGAAACTAATTTCCACAATTCACAACTCAGATAAGTTTTGGAATACAATTAACTTCATGTCTTTTGTCAAGGTTTTGTCTCCATTGCTTTTTGGGAAATATCACTAGAGAAAAGTTGTACAAATAAATCATTGTTGCAGATTGTTGCAGGCCAGCTATCAAAGCCATTGTGTGTATCTATTGTGTGTATCAAATGTACCCAGTTTTCCTCTAAAGCTATTTTTTGATAAACCCGGGGTGGGGGATAGTGCGGAAACAAGTGGGTTAACAAACAATGTTTGCTATTACAACTCTGCCATGAAGAATCTCTCCCATGTGAGACAATTAGAGGGGAAATCTGGTTCAGAGACATTGTTCAGCTATATTCCGATGAAAGCCACATCAACCAAACTAATGAGAACCAGGGTGGGAGATTGATGCTCTGATAATTAGAGCCATTTAGCTGTACTGGGGTGGGAGAGTGAAGCTATCTGGAGAATAATCAGTAATCTAATCTTCCTCTAGTGCAGTATTTAGATGTGCACGGAGTAGAGGACAGGCAGTGCCTTTGAGTAGCACAGAGTGGGAAGTCTCTGTCTCCAAGGGTTTGATCTGCCAGAGAGATTCTCTTCTGGTTCCCTGTGAAGCAATTTGTTGAGGCAGGTCATACATTACACAGCAAGTCTCGGGTGTCACTTATTAGAGACAGGTCACATTCTGATTGAAAGGTCTGGATATAAAAAGCATCTCTGATTTGTCTCTTTCCACTGAAATGTGACTGTGACCTGTGTATAGAATCGCCATAAATCATTATTCACTGCCACAGACTGTATAGAAAATTAGAGATGTGTTTTAATTTCATAGGAACAGGTATTCTATAAATCAAATAATAAAGAATAATGCCATGTGAATTAAAGGTGGAAAATATGTTGTTCTTTGAACTTGATCAAAAGCAAAATCACATCTCCCTTCAATGCCATAGGTTGCTCCCTCAGATGCTCAGATGTCCCCCTCCAAGACACCCCCCCACCCTTTTCTCACACATTGGCCATTCATTTCCAAAGATAATGTTGTGGCCATAGACTGTACAGTGTATAAATGGACAAACCCTCATGACGTCTTTTTAGGGGTACTCAAGCACCCCACAAATCCTTTCCAGGATCCACGAAAAGAAACAAATTGCTTGAGTAGGGAGAATTTGAAAGCAATAAAGAATGCTTGAGACCCTTATTGCAGTATATGCAGCTGTGTTTTTCTTAGAAGGGCAAGTGGTGCATAGCCCTGCCATAAACTGTAATAAACTGTAATAACTACATAAATGCTGTCTATTAGTGTACAATTATAATATAAATATATAATAGTAATTATTATATATTAATATAACCATCTATTTTCATAAGTTCATACAGATCACATTCTCATTAGGGGCTGAGCACCCCTAAATGTCTAATCCTATCGCCACTGGCTGGCACTAGACATCACCCTCTTTGCAGTACCTGACTCCACCTGTATAGCCCCCTTTGGGCCTACCCTTTATAATGAGATACATGTACTGTATGGCAAATATATTTGCATATCCAATATTTATGTGCTTTATATGAGTTAAAATAAAATGCACCCCCACTACACCCATACTGTACAGGACAAAACATGTTCAGACATGTATGGAAAGCAAGCTGTGTTATTATAGTAGACAAATATTTATTAGTATCATTGGATCATTTTCATTAAGTTTTAAGTACAGTATATTTTTTAATTCTGATGTAACTGAAGTAACTCAAAAATAGTGAGTAGCAATGCAGTATGCTGTTACCCTTTAACCTTTACAAATATAATTATACTAAGGACAAATTGGACATAAAACGCCATCTGTCACTTTTTCTGTCCTTGCCAGTCACTCAGTGAGTTGACTTTTAAATGTAAAAATGAACACTTCTTAACATCAGATTCTTAATTACATGCTTTTAGTACGATATTCAAAAAAAATAGAAAGAAAAACAAAAAAATGAAATACAAAACAAAAATTATAATATACAATGTAAATGAGAATGTCAGTGTTATTTGTGTTGTTTCTAATGCATTAACAGACACCCACATATACGGTATACAGTTACAGGTTACAGTGAGCACACCATATAGACTAATTGTCTATCTGCTGTACTATGAACACTTCAAATCACCAACAAATCAAATGTAAAATAAACAGATATTATTTTATTAACAGCATAGGTTGAATACAGGTGGTCATTTGTAATGTTTATATGCCTGTAATATATTTAATTTCTTGAATTATATAAAATTTTATAAAGTTTATTCGGCTTCCATCAGACAATTATCTGGCACAAATAAGAAATAATTTTAATATCAGAACTGCAAATTAAATCAGTATTGTGGGAAACAATAAATGACAACAGACAGTTTAAACTCGCTTTCTTGTCCTATGGGTTTAATATTACTGTGCTATGCGACAGGTTGTTCAATATCAGGAAGTTCATAATGTAACACTTGGTGTCCCATCGGCTTATGTAGTAATTACATGAAATGAATACTTTAATTATGAAGATGCGTCAGATAATTGCGTATTTGCCCTTGGTGTCATTTATATTCCTGGAGCCTAAGAAGATTTTCCATAGATTATGAAATTGAGACCCATACATGCCACTTCCTATCTATTTTGGGAGCAGGATTCACAGGAGGGAGTTGACTCTATTGATAATGATGTGAAAACTGTAGGGTAGACATGAAAGATACCTTCCACTGGGATATGTCTTTTCTTGAACGGCCCCTGGAGTTATTATGTGTAGCCTAATGATAATGGCATATATATCTTTTTGCTTTAGTGACCACATTTCTTTAAAATGAGACCAGAAACCCAACACCTTCTTGCTTGAGCTTTGTAAAAGGGAAGTCTTACAATTATTTTTAATAACTAATAAAGGGGTAAAAGCAACATATTCTATATTAATTGAAAGCAGGTAAAGCAAGGAAATTGTAGACATTGTAGACATTGTAGGCTTTTGAGTGGGGATATTTGATGTAAATAATAAAAATAGAGATTTTCAGAGCTGGTCCAGTGACAGCAAGATTAGGGAAACAAATGAGTTTGGTAACATGTAATAAGGGATTGAAACCATGCAGGGATGATGGATTGAGAGGAAATTACGTTAGCTATTCTAAAGGTATTATCACTCTGTCCAGTAGATTATTTTATCAAAAATTGTATATATTTTACATTTTGCTGCATGTTTGTTGTTTAACTTATGCAATGAACCACACGTGTAAATCACATAAAGCACTATTATGTTAAAAAATGTTATATTAACGGTTGTAATTCATCAAAGTAGCGCAGACATGACACTAAGCACATATCGACAAACTCCGCATACGTTATTGCTGAGGGAAACTGTTATAAATAGTTTGATTACGGGGGTGTGGTCTGCAGGCTATCGCGTAGTCTTTTCTTGTAAAAAAAAAAAAAGCGAAGACATGCTTTGGAGTTACTGTAATAGGCTGGACGACGAACAGTTCTGTCATCAAAAGCTGCGAACGCGGCTCGTCCTGACTCCTGCCTGAAATCTATTCACCTCTTGCCTTTTCTCACATACAGGTAAGGACGAAGTTCATGCGTCTAGGATTTATGAATGTATGTTGTTTCATAGAGACGTAGCCTATGTCACTGCCCTTTAGTTTACTCTAATACACATGTTAAATATAGGCTACAAGGCAGACATTTAACAGCATCGTTGAAACTATGCTTCGTTGCCCATAAAGCCTACACGATTTGGGGCTGACGATGTTGAACGTGTTCTATTGAGGCTTCTGCACCACGCTGTGGCGACACTATATCGCTATTTGCTACTGGAATTGTTCACTTTTTTGGAATCACTATGTAGCGATATGTTTCAACTCCAACAGTAATGGATTTGCGCGTCCACCTAGTTGTAGCGGGTTATTTGTTTTCACCAGGCATTATACAGTATATGCAGCTACTGACTCTAGTTATAAATAATTGAAGTACTGTAGGATTATTAGGCTACACCTCGGTTACACATCAGTTTTTTATTGTGAATAACATGATATGGACCCTGATCAAAATGCGTTCTTATGCACAGTCCCATTCAAATCCCGCATTTTGAATTTTCTTTGGGATGACATCTTTATTTAAAATGTTAAATGAACCGATGTACATTCAACATTTCACTTATCGTTCCTGTTGGATATGCACATGCGTGTATGTCTATGCATATGTGAGATCACAATACATCTCTGCTCTCAAGTTAATGTTGATAAGCTAAGTGGCTACCACTTGATATTGTATTTGAGCGATATCTGCAATTATAATATGATTAGTCTACACAGCTTGTTCTTTTGTTAAGGTATAGGCTACATGTAGACCACTGCCTTTATATGTATTTATGTGTATATATATGTATGCATGTATGTATGTATGTATAAACCCTCTGGCAAGGTAAACTTTTATGTCCCATTAGAACCTTTCTTTCCATTGCGGTACCCAAAATGTATTCAATAATATCCTCTGTCACTTAGACTGATGAAATTATGATTAATATGCCACTTTGTGGCTTAATTACTAAGGACTGACTTAATAAACCTGCCACATTTCTGCAGCCCAAACGATTAGTCTCATGAGGGACTCTTTAAGGTCCTTGTGCCCAAACTTGTCCATTTCTAGTACATCGTTGGTATTTTGTGTATATTCTGACTGTAGAACCATTTCCAACCATTTCAAAGACAGCAACCATATCCCAAGTTGCAGTATTATGGCTCAGTCACACCATAGGATGTGCTTTAGGTACTGTATAAGTCTGTGGACTCTCAATTAAAGGCCAGGTTAGACATTCTTGAGAATGCTTGCTACCTTTGAGCTCAAATCAAAACAATATCCCTCCCTGCCCTACACATTGACATTTTTTGAGCGGTGATCTGCACTTTTGAGCGGTGATCCGCACTTTGTTTATGTTCCTATTCACGGAGTCAGGGCTGTGGAGATGTACCAGCTGTTTTTTGCAGCACACAGAGAGCGGTAAACTAGCGAAATGCGAGGAGATTTTTGGTGAATTTTACAAGAAGTGTATTATCTTACAATTATCTTGCAATAGCTGGCTATACCTTAAAGAAAAAACAACCAACCAATTAGCATCTAGGTATAGTTGACCTAATCAATCAATAACATGTATGTGTTCAGAAACTCATCATGTGGGTTTTGTTCTGATTGGTTGAATGTCCAATTACTTTTTCATTTGTAAAACAAAGTAAAGAGGCAGATAAATCTGAATAATGTTAACAAGGCTAACTAGATAGCATATGCACGAGAGAATATTGCAAATAGCTGTGTTCTGTGGCGTAAGAAACAGATAACCTGACTAAGATGCCAGATTAATTGTTGTCACAAGTCCATCTGGGGAGCCGTTGAAACTGTTAGTGAAGGGTAGGTACTTTCAAGAAATATTTGGCACTTGATTGGATGAACCATCTGGTCGTTTTCGCTTTAGGCACACATAAACCACGCCCGTATAGCTATCAATATGACGCTGATTGGTGAGTTCAGTTGCTACCCGGACACATTCAAAATGATTCCTAGGCTTTCCAGACTGATTCTCACGGTGAAATTAAACTGAAGCTCGCAAGATCAGAATGGTCTCGTGAGGCTATGAAACAGAAGGCTTCAGAATCAGAACAGACACTTACGTAAATGGTTATTGTGTACAGTATGTCCGTCTGATTTCTGGTAGCCAGCTTTCAGTGACATGTAATCTTCACTGACAGGAGTGGTGATAACAGTGATCAATAGAGCAGTAGGGTGGCTTAACATCCAGAGCTGATGGTTTTCAGGTCTATTACTGTATCCCAGTTTTACCTCAGCCTGTGTAATTGGGAATTCTGAGCTGCAGGTGTGTAGAGGGGGAGCTATGGCTTGCGTATGCATCGTCTTCACACATCCCTGATATTGTGCAGGAATCTGTCAGTTGCTCTCACTCTCCAAGTGCAAAGCTTCCCTGACCACCAACGAGCAGTGGTTGTCATGACAATGTTTTACTGTAAAATTGATGATCACAGCATTTAAAGCTATTCATTAACGATTAAACATAAGGTGAATTGTATATTTGGGTCCCAAATCTCTACAGACAGCACTTAAAATATATCTATTAATAGGGGTTAGTGTCCTTGACTTTGATAGCTAAGAAGCTACAGTTTTTCTTAGTTGTCATATAAAAAAGATAAATTGTAAGTATTCTTCAATCTAACAATTCTAAACAATGTCTCACATCCTGGTTACCCAATACTGACAATAATACTGTAATAGCTTAACAGTTGCTTAAATATTTGGATATAGTTCCATTCCTCCGTGTCCCGGTGATATCTAA
>JAODLL010082472.1:0-12462 GCA_026546735.1 Forbesichthys agassizii | reverse complement strand
TTTGCCCCCCCCCCCCCCCCCCCCCCCCAGATTGAGTCTTTCAAGAACAACAAACTTGGCTACAGGATTCGCTTCCACTTCAGGCGGAACCCTTACTTCCAGAACAGCACCATAATGAAGGAACTTCACCTGGGGATGGGAGGTGAAACATGCCCACACCCATATTTTACATATTTAAGGCTGCTCAAACACATAATGGGGGTCATGCAGTATTGTGGTAGCTGTAAATTTGAAATTTCCATCAAGTAATTGAATAACAACAAAAATCTCCACATGTATTTGGTACAATTCTACCCTAGAAGCTTTGCTTTGATTGCATGTTGATGTATTGGGTTGTTACAAAGCTAGACAAAACATCATGAGGTTTACAGCTGGTTGTTCTCATCTCAGGGTCTCCAGTGTCATTCTCCAACCCCATTCTCTGGCATCGTGGACAGAACCTAACAGCCCACAGCGAGCCCAGGAAGACCACACGCGGAGTCTACCAGACCTTCTTTAGCTGGTTCAGCGATCACAGCAACCCAGGCCGAGATGACATAGCACAGGTAGCTTCATCCAAGAGCTGACATGGGTCTACAAATAAAGCTTAAAGGAATTGGTCTTCAAGTTGGAAATACTGGTTAATTTCAACCAGTACTTTCAATAGCATAAAGACATACAAATGTGAGAAAAAAACAAACACCAGTGAAACAATAATGTGCATATTGTATTAAGACTATGTAAGTATATATGTGCGCAAGTTAGATTTTAACTAACTAATTGAAATACAACTTTATGTTAATGAGACTCTGTCTAGTGTCAGCTTGTGTTGTGTAGAAAAAGTTTATGGAGAGAGCATCTCTGAGTGCTTTTATAACTGACTTTTTCCCCTTGTTTAGATACTGAAGGATGACCTGTACAGAGATCCTCTGAGATACTACCTGACTCCTCTGTGGGAGCCCAGGGAGAATGGAAGGTAGGTCAAACAGCCCCCTTCATACCCTGTGTTAGACTCACCACCCATAAAGTCATGCAGCAATATTATTAAATCATTAACAATCTCTTTACAATGTAGTTAAGAAGCATTAGTTTTCTAAACGCATGTCAACAAGGCAATTCATGTGAAATATTTAAAAAAATCGATCAGTATCACCGGCCCATGCTCTACATGTTCCCGACCGCACGCATTTACAGGCTTGCTGTCGCTTAGGTTGTAATTTATCCAGCGTTGGCGACAGGTTATCTTACGGGGATACTACTACCTAGAGATTGTACAAGACAAGGGTACATCAATTTGAATACTGACACTTTTTTAAAGGTGGTATGATGGCTGATTATCCTTAGTCACTTTGCGCAGTACACAATCTAACTCCCTTATTATCCTATCGTTGCTGCACTCGCCTGACAGGCTAGTGGCTCTAATATTAGAATCGCCCGAAAATTAAACTACTCACCTGGGCCGAGTGGGCGACCTTCATTTCCAGCCCAGTGTGTAGGCTGTGTGTGTGGTTTTATAGGCTATGTAACCCCTTCTCCCAGGGGAAGAAAAAGGGCTGAACTTTGAATCTGCATTCTATTTTGACATTCGTCAATTTGATCAGATATTCTGCCTTAGGAAACATGCATTTTCAGGAGAAGGGGACGTAAGAGCAGCGTTTAAATAAAAGTATTAGTAGTTTTAATTGGCTAACAAAGACTGCACATTTCCTGTGACTGGAAAGTCACAGGAAATGTGCGAGAACACAGACTTTAAGCTCATGTAGCCTACTTCAGAGATACATCTACGCTTAATATATTGTGTGATGTTTATTTGTGAAACTATAATACATTTTTTATTTATTTACATATAAATATGTTTAATACATTAATAACATTCTTGTCTCATTTTGGTCACCCCTTCTCTGATGGGGTTGAAGGGCCTGACCGCACACTACTGTTTTATAAAGAGAAGCTAGTCAGATTTAACCCATGCCCATTAACCCATAGACAATTACACCTTGCATTAAAAGGTGACATCTGGCCCAGGGGAAAACGCATGTACTGCACCCAGCGCACATTGAGATCAGAATATGATCAGCTCAGCCAGATCACATGCAGAGGTAGCCTGGCTGGTTTCAGACCTCAGCTGCAAACACAGTCCAGACAGCGAGTTCTCATTAGGGAGAAATCATCCACCCGCAGGATGGCAAAGTCATCAAATGAATCCATAGAGCCCTGAGAAAACAGATGACTGGATGTCCCTGGAGCCACCAAGATCACTTTGTTAGTTCCCTCTGGGCTTTCAGAGAAGAATGGCATAAAGCAGTGGCTGACCAGAATAGAATGTTTTTATTTGGTAATAGTTAATATTCATGAATCCAGTAGGCAAGCCTGTAAACTAATTTGTTATATTTCCATATTAAGCATGCTGAAATTAGTTTCTCTTCGAGGGAGGGAGCAACAGCCACTGAAATAGCTTATTTAGCTCCAGGGGAAAGATAGTCTGACCGATATAATTAAAATCTGTGATGATATGATGTATTTAACAGTAACACCCCTTGCCCCGACTCTTCCTTCCATCCAATTTTGCTGGAGTTTCATGTCCTCGGAACATCTCATCCTCTCCGGAATGAATGCTGGATGCATCCACCTTGCTGGTGATCTATAATGTGTGTGTGTGTGTGTGTGTGTGTGTGTGTGTGTGTGTGTGCACGTGTCTCCTCCAGCGGTACCAGTGGGGCCCGTGCAGCTGACAACAGCAATGGGGACGACTGTGTGGTGATCTCAGACTCTGATGACGACCAGGAGGAGGACACAGCTGTACAAGGCCACAGCAGGGAAGAGGAGGAGGAGGATGAGGAAGAGGAGGAGGAAGAAGAAGAGGAGGAGGAGAAAAGGAGACGAGGTAAACATTGGTCAAAAGTAGTGGTGTAACGGATCGTAGTTGATCCGTGACTGTACGGTCCCCCCCCCCCCCTTTGGTTCAGCACGCATCACAAAAGGGCTGACTGTGCAAAGCCTCACACACTGCAAGGACTGCCGTGGATTTGACCTGCCCCGCCGATACTAATGCAGAGAATGAATCAGCTTGGCGTTCATTGTGCACGAGTGTGTGCTGCTACGAGCTATGCTGAGAATCAACATGCCTAGTTTTCTTCGACTTTGGAACTGCCGCAGCAGTACAACCTCGCGTGTGATATTGCTTTTTAACAAATATACAAGCGCCATTTAACATTTATGCAAGAGCTATTTATTTAAGAGTAGGCATGAAAAGTGACAGATTAAGAAATACTTAAATATTATTTAATATATTTGAGCTGAGCAACACAGGACAAACATTTCCTGCAGATCTAGTACAGCTTCTTTGTTTGTTTTTTGTTTTTTCCCCACCCTCTTCCTCTTCTCTTGACGACGTCATGATTAAACATAAATGTTATTTGTGGAGATATGTGAATCTGTGAGTTGTAGTTTGTTACAATCTAAGCTAATGATCACTAATTAATTAACGGTTATTAGATCTGTATGGTCTAAGCGTGAAGTTCTATAAACACCAGGGGAAGTTACTCTGGAATTGTAATAAATTACTTATTACTCCTTCAAAAAGTAATAACATTACTTTTCTCATTACTGGGTATTAAAAGTAATTAGTTACATTACTAGTTATATTACTTTCACAATCACTATCACAGTCACATTGCAGCCTCTTAAACCAGACGATTAGACAGGTTGGTTCAGTTAGCCTACCCTAAGTTTGCTAGGACCAGAAATCCTATTTTTGTAACTAAGTAATGCAACAGACTGACATTTGTCCGTGTTGCGCTAATGGCGATTTAATCCAATCAGCAGTCATATTTTGGTATGGCCTCAGCTCCCTTGGACCCTCGACAGAGCAGGTACTGGGAAAAGTACCAGGTACTATTCCAACTTTTGATCAATGGAAAAGCAAAAAAGGCCAGTCGAGTTGAGCTGGTACCACGCAGTGGAAAAGCTCCCAAACAGAGTAGAGACGAGTTGAGTTGAACTGGTACCAGCAATGGAAAAGCGCCATTAGAGTCAGGAAGTCATAAAGATACACATTAAGTAAATACATGGAAAACAAAGTTAATCATTATGGTTAAATATAAGAATGCAGTCTGCTGATCTGAAAAATTATCCAATCCCTGGCTCAAAACCATGACACGATCTGATCTGTGAGTTTTGTGAACTGCTGCACCACTAGTCAAAAGCTGTCGGTGGCTTTCAAAGAAACCAGAGGACCAACCTAGATTTTCAACAAAATTGTGCATTTGCTGTTATGAGCAAAGCAAAGTAATGTTGATAACATGGTTCTTATCAAGTAATGTGTCCGAATATTACTTTTAAAAAAAAGTAGTGGAGGTCAACCAATTAATCGTTTGGCCAATTTATCGGTGCCAATCGTTATTGACATAACTTGGATCCGATAGTGGCCGATAGCTGAGCAGCCTCCACCGGTCACATAGGCTACATCCTGCATTCCTTTGTGTAGTTAGTGTAGTTAGAGTGTAGATAGTGCGTGTCCTCAGGAATTATCGCTATGCGTATGCATGATGCAATTTGACATGAATGTGTGGGCAGTATCAGGATCGGACAGGCAGATCAACAGCAGTTTCTAAATAAAGAACAACAATGAGACAATGAGAAGTTTGTAGAGAGTTTGTAATTGCCTATCATCTATAGATGTCTCCATGCTACTCCACATTTTGACATGTTGGTTGTTGTGGAAATCCAAAGATAGTAAAGGAAAATATTTCAGTTTCAGCAAGGGATGATTTGACCCTGAAGCGCCCTCTACTGGATATATTTTAAATCCTCCAAGCACAAGCATGGTACGCAGGCAAGTATATGAACAATTCCTTTCCCAACCCAGCCGCTTGTCTACATGTAATATATTGCACAAAGGCAAGTATATCAGGGCCTTTAGTTTCCTTAGCAACCTTAGTTGAGATTTATTTAACTCAGTACCCGTCTCCCATCGTTAACTTGCTTTCGCTTAAAGTTGCTGAATCTCATTGACGTTCCATTGTCTCTCGTCGCTACATTGCTGCTAGCCGCTAGCAGTGTGTCTGGGGCTTTATGCTGTATGGGATTTATTGTGAAAATGATATTTAATCCATTGTAATTCAATAGTCTCATTATTGCAGGATTTGAGTTTTATTTTATTTTTCTCCAGGCTTTGACAGTGACCAGGAAACCAGAGAAGAGGGTGAAGATGAAGAATCATTTGAGGAGAAGGATGATGTTTATTTGGATGAGGACAAAGAATTACCAAGGGACTTGATGGCCAAAGACCAAGATGATGACGAAGATGATATTGGCGTTGATGAAGAAGAGAGCAAAGACTGAGTGATGTTGCTTCGAATGCATCCAAGATCCATTGTTGTTTAAACACCTACAATACTAAGTCATATTTTTAATAAGGGATAACTATGATAACAAAGGCAGTGTGGTTCCCCTCTATTTTATATATAACTATAATATATAACTTGTCTAAAGGGTTTATTTCTATAACAGTCTCTCAGGCATAAGAAGCCTTATCTAAAAGTATTAGTCCTGTTAAATAATAAAATGTCATCTTAGCTATTGGTAAGAATTCTTTTGTTTTATTGCAAATTCTTGCAAAGTTTTAAGTGGCATTATCAATGGTCACATTTCTGTTTACTTGTCCACTTGTGACACATTCAATGTTCACTCCATCTGGTATTAGGATTCCAGAATAACAAATTTCAGCCTAAATTTGGTTTGCTTTAAACACAGGCTATAGGAGGGACATGCCATCTGATTTTCAAATGAAAATATTGTTGCAATGGCAATTCACTAATCAATGACTTTACTGTACCTTAAAATTACTTTAAAGATAAATTTGACATGGCTAAAGGATGTTTCAGTTGCACTTCACTGAACTAAATTCTGTTCTCAGGGATGATCAAGACAGATATTTAATAGGAAACGTTTCTGAGCATCTTTCTTACCAGTAATGTGCTGGTGATGTAATATAGACACATTCTACTATAATGAATAATTCTATGTTCTAATGACAATGTAAATTATGGCCTGTTTGTTTTCCTTCCATGGCCTTTTTATACTGTGCACCATTTACCCAACCATGTGTGGTATCTGAACATTTTCATGGTGGTGTGTTTTTTTTTTTTGTTGGTCAAAGCCTACAAAACAATGGAAATCTACAATGTTTTTCTCCTACTGTTGCCTATCAAAATAATTAATCATTGTAGTTATCCTGAAATAACCTGAAGTGATTAGCTTTCAGATAATATAAGGGATTCATATAAATAAATGCATTTTTTCACCAAAGCCACAATGCCATTGACTTTCTTTCCTGAGTTTTATAACTTCCAACAGATGTTTGGCAAATTAACAATTATTTCAATTGGTGAAAGTCACTGTTAGTTTTTGATGTAGCATTTTTCATGTGCTATTATGACTGACCACATCCTTTAAGGATCATCGTGTGACATGTCCCGCTGTATGTAGCTGATGATGTTCAGACTAGATAAGTTAAAACGTTATGTTTCCCATAGGACATTAGTTTTTTTTGTTGTTAATTGATCATATATAGATATAGTATTTTTTTCTTGTTTTCTATACACATTTCTTTTTGTAAAACATGGTTGTGTGAAGTAAGAGTGATAAGGTATACTCTTTGACAGCAACAGGAGGGTGGTCATAGTACTGAATGGCTTAACGGAATCACAGGAAAATAAAATGCGTTGTAATTAATCTTGTATTTGTATTTACTGTAGTATGATGCTCTGTAAATATTTTTACTTTGTTGTTTGATTTATGCTGTATTGTACGTTAACCCTGAATACATTTATTAAGTAATTGGTGTTTTACATACAGTATGATGCATAAGCAAGAAGTTCTATTTTGTGCTGAATTTTATATACAGTAATGCTAGTTTTAAAAAGTTTAATGTTTCCTGCTTTGATTTATTCTGTTTAATTATATTAAGATAAAGATGTGTCTACCTTTGTAATCAGCTCTAATAAAATAGATTTTTGTTGCTTTGTGGTCCTTTCTGTTTTGTCACATTTAGCTTTAAAACTAAGCACAGTTATGCAGAAGTTTCCTCAAATGGAGACAAGTTTCACTGACTTGTATGTGAGCTGATAGCCTGGTATAACTCACTTTGTGAATATAGCTGAGAGCAGTAGTTTGGCAGAGCCATTGAACCGATGCTGTTTCTGGAAATGTGTTCACAGCAAAGCCAGGAGATGGCAGTGTAGTTACTTGAAATGTCACACATTGGCTTGTATTAATGTTTGGTTTGTGTCATATTTAATGCCCTATACGGTACATACTATGGATATTATTGACAAATACTTAACCTTCTGGCAACATGGAGGACACTATTAGTGAGAACAAATTGTGTGTGCAGTGCTGTTTAATCACTTTTCTAGGCCTGTAGTAGGTCTACATGTTTTTCTATCAGGAAAAATACAGAAATACAGTACTTAAGATAACTGGACTCTAAGATAAGTGTGTCAATCTAAACTTGATCCATGATAAGTGTTTATATGGCACCTAGACATTATGCATGTACTCTTTGCACTGCAAATAGCCCCAGGCAAGACATTTTTGGACAGGCCCGGACAAAGGAACAGCAGTGGTGTCGCAATGGTACACTTAAACCCTTGATTCCACATTTAATGCATGGCTATAAATATTCCACCAGCGAAAACCTGCCCTGTTGCTTTAGGGTCTGCACCCAGTGGCATGCAGTCCAGGATGGGCATATACTATTAATACTTATGATGGAAACACATACTCCAGTCCAGCTATTATCATGTGAAACACAGTCCTTGTCTCATCTATCAAGCAGGGTTATGTAGGACCACTGGGTTAACGTGCCGCATCTGTGCACAACACATGGAGGTTTAATAGATATGAATTAATAATAGGAATGGTTCCTACAATATTGATCAAATGACAAATTGCTGAGGCAGCAAAAACCAGACAATCCCCAGGCTTGTTATGTATTCTACTTGGTGGGCTCTAACTAAAGGCTTTGTTTGATAGTTGGTAGCCAAGGCCTAACTGGATTTGCTAGTGTAAAAGTCACCTACAAATGTCAATTCGCTGTTTCTACTACAGTATACACAGCTAGTCGTGTTATGTTAAACATGCTCAGGTATTGCGATGTACTCCCCTGTAATGGTGTAAGCTGATTCTCTCTAGCAAGAAGTGTGATTGAGAAATGGAAAATTAAATTATATATAATGTGGGAATAAAAGGACACATGTAAGGTATAAAGGTAATCTTTTAGGTTAAAGCAGAGAAGTGTCCGTGTGTACACAAACACAGGTAGCTAGCTCTATATGTGTGTGTGTGTGTACATAGGAATTCACTCAGAAGGGCTCGGTGTTTAAATCCTGCACGCACTTACGGCGCATACATGTGCACACGTGTTTATGTAACTGTTACTCATTACATCCAATATGCAGAATTGTAATACCTCAATGCACTGACACGGTCTGTTTCACTGCCTGTAGGTCCAACACTGGCTTTGACCTTGATCTTTTACTACCCAAAACAAAGATCAGGCTTACACCCAGTGTTTGAAGGGTGTGGAGAGAGAAAATGGGAGGATGAAAATAGGGAATGTGGTGGCAAAGATTGGGGTGGGCGTGGGGGTTAGATGACTGGAATGATAAGCAGAGCCTCCCCTGCCCTGACAGATACGCACAAGCAGATGGATGACGCTTATCTCCCAGATCAGAGAGACTGCACGTTGATGCCTAGCCCCAGTTACCCGGAGCTGTGATCACACTAGACAGATGCATAGGGCTGCCCCCTACCATCCACAGTGTGCACGCGCGCGCGCGCACACACACAGGTGTGATTGCACACGTACACACAAATACTTGACAGAGTGAATAGATTGCAGTGCCTGCGTTGCCTGTTTGTCTTCGACATTGAAATTCACCTGGAGCCTGGTGTCTCTAGGATGTCTGAAGACAGAGAGCGGGAGAGAGCAGATAAAGGGAAGGAGGAGGGGTGGGCCTCTGAAAGGGTGAGAGTAGAGATAGTATTTCCATTTAAAATGAAGCAGCAGATCTGTAGCTCATTAATGCAAGTGTGCGTGGGTGTGCAGTAGATGCATATTCAAGAGCCCTATTCTCACTTTTTTGCTGTCGTTTCCAGTTCACACAGCCTAACGGATCAGCGCGCTCCAGAGCATACAAAGCACCCCGTGTTTTGTCTTTCACTGACAACCCAAAATCACAGCACAGTGGAACGTATCTTTAATAACCTACAACATTACAACATGTTACTCCAAAGACAGATTTACAACACTAGAAACTATAATATAGCTGCTGCCACCCGTGCATGTGTTGGTTCCACGCGTCCAAGGGTCATATATAGCCCTCCTGCCACTTGGGAAGAGCGAATGTTTCTTGATTCACCCAGCTGCATTTTACAGCGAGCGGGAGAGTGCCAGCCTCGTCTTCAGTGCAGATGGTAGCTGGCTGGCCTGGCTGCCTTGGTGCACACGTGGCACGCTTCACATATGCGCTGTGTCTCCGCGTGCTCCGGCAAAGGAAGAGGCTGCTGCTCTGCCTGCCCCACGTCTTCTCTGTAAGAACCTGCAGTATCCCTGGCTGTGCATACAGTGCAAGCTGCAACTGGAATGCCACGTATGAGCCGCTTGTCGTCGTTTTTGCCTTTTTCTCTCTCTGAAGTTGTTACCCTTTGATATTTGCTGGCGCGTGAAGTCCATGGATGTCACTGGCCGCACCTGTTCCCTTATCTGATGTTGTGATGTTCTGTGAAGTAATCGTTTCAAACATGTCCAGAGTCATGAGGCAAATATCTGTCAAAATGATTCATAACATATATTATCCTGATCGGTAATACATAGATAAATAACCAAAGACAATTTTCTATCACTGTGTGATAGACATTAAAGTTTATTTAATTGAATTGAATGGAATTGAATTGAATAATATGTATGTTCTATGACTGTTCGTTAAATCAATATGGGGCTTAGATTGACTGTCAGGTCAATTACATGATAGATTGTTTTTCTCCTTGGGGGAATAACTCTCCCATCAGAGTCGTCTTACTCCTAATTGATGTGTCTGAAGGTCAGGAAATTGTCTGGAGCCTTGGCTGTCTTGCAGGAAGAGTTTTATCCTTCACACAGATCACACATGGCAATACCTGTTCATTAGGTAAGATGGCCTTGCTATAAAAGCTCTTTGAGCACCAGACAGGCAGACACAGACCTTTGCGTTCAAATGCACGCTGCCAGACAGTCTACCTCTGTTATGTGAAAGGCATCCGTCAACTTGTTAGCAGGGAAGTCGCCTGTGCAGTTCTTTGTCTTGACGGCCACAGAGCAAAACGTGCCCATTCCAGTGTAGGTAACGCATGGCCATTTATCTCTCTCAAGAGGTTTAGGCAACAGTGGGAGTGGAGCTGCTTAGATAAGATCATAGAATGGGACGTATCTGAGCCATGGCTGACGTTATAGAGGGGTTAGTGCAGTACTGGTCATTGTACTAGCAGTGTCCATGGCCAAACCCAAATGCACCCGGAAACCTGAACTCCTGACTCATTTCCTCAGATGGAAAAAAAGAGGATTGCCTCCCATTGAGCCAAAAAATAAATAGTGAAATCTCTCCTCACTGGACCTGGTCACATCTTGACACACCGCAAGAGATTACATCTGGCCGAAGCTCAGTGTGAAACATTGCTGGCATTATATTGTGAAAACACCAAAGAGCCAAATAAGCCCCAAGCGCTTATAGCCTAACAAAGGTCATTGCTGAGAGAAAAGGGGGTTTGACTTGAAGCTTTCTGGAGCCTGCCAGAAACAGCCCTCCTCTTTGACTTTTCGCCCACATTACTGTCACTGACGCACCCCTTCTGCTTTGCGTGTTTATTTTATTTCAGTGTCGGCAAGGCCATTGCTCAGGATATTCATCCTTTGTCCATTTACTGCGTCAGTCCGTGATAAAAAGAAACACTGAAAAAGTTGTGTAAATGTAAGATCAGCGCCCTCTTAAGAGAATGGATATCCTTCATGTGGAGCCCCCCCCCCCTCCTTGGTTACATTGTCACCGTTGTCGTGAGCCCAGCAGCATGTGAAAGAAGAATCTGAGGAATCTTCTAGGTTGACTCGAATATTGAGCTGGAAGAATGGCGACATTTTCAAAGGCACAGGTTGAATCCCAATACAGTCACGATTAATACATAGTATACGTATGAACAGAAACTGGCCCCTGAAACATATAGCCTCATATGATACAATACAATTGAGTGAAAAACTTAAAATATATATTGGACATAAAGTCATTGTGTTAAATAACTTTCCACATGAGGTTTAGGTTTGGAAATATAATCCAATAGAGAAGCAGCATGTTGATTAAAACATGATGTTGCATTCACCAGCAACAAGAGGGTTAATCACACCCATATGGTGTACCAGGAGGTTTGGTCCATTGCTGCTGTGGGCTAACAGGCAGGGAAGGGTGGGGGGACGAAACAGAAGGGAGAGACAGCAGGGTAGACAGACTCCAAACACCTGCGCTCAGTCAATTCACTCACACTTCAACGCCATTGGACTCGCGTTTAATGATGAATGGACCAGTTTTATGACATTACAAGGATGTTGTCAAGGACATGCAAAGTTTTGGGAGGCAATAAGTTTCATGTGGATCAGTTGTTTTATCGCACCTTAAAGGAATTCTGTCGCTAAATTGCAACTGACTGAGCAGTATTTTTATCAACGGAATTTTCGAAAGTCGTTATTTTTTTCAATTGTTGAATAAATATTTTATTCCCGCGTCGATGTGCCAAACGCACGGACACAATGTGGCGATAATATCTTGGAAGTTTTGGATTCGGCATTCGGTCTAGCTGTAGCCTAAAGAAAAACCTCAGGTGACGTCTTTGTTTATTTTATATACCGACTTCATATGACTATGTATTAGCCTACAATTATCTAGATCATATTGTAGTCCTTAAGCAGTTCAGGACAAAGGTCCATTTCTGAACAGTTTCTGTTTTGGGATATTGAGTTCACTGGTAGGCACTGCTCGCTACTGCTTAAGATAGAGATTATTTAATATTGCACGTTTTTCCTAAGCGTTTAACTAAGGTGTGTCATTATTTTGTGGCAGCCTAGCCTATAGTTTGCATTATGGACAGACTGCAGCTGGCCAACGGCAATATAATTACTTTTTTAAAGGGTTAAGGCAAAGCAATGGCGTTTCTGCAGAAAAGAAAAGAGTAGCTGATGATTAATTTTTAATTTTTTTATTTTTTGCTTATCAAGATTTTTTACATGCGCCATTTTCATTAAAAGGCCTCGAAGTGTTAACCCCAATGCATAAAAAATATATTTGATTGACCCATCTCTCTTTTATTGTACAATATCATATATACCCTACATAAATATAATATATATTATTATATATATATATATATATATATATATATATATATATATTTTTTTTT
>JAODLL010082471.1:0-15367 GCA_026546735.1 Forbesichthys agassizii | reverse complement strand
ATAAAATCTGTTTCATACAAACTATTCGTTACTGAATGTGTGTGTTAAACTTTATTTTCCTATTCATATTCGACAAAATATCTGCCAGGACTCATTCTTTGTCCTGATTACTTAAGAGTTTGAAGTTGTATGACCTATTTAGCTATTGACAAATCACTTTGGTTAGAAGTACTTACAGTAAATTCTGTAAATGTAAACTGGGCAACCCATAAATTGTCTACCTCTCTGCCAGAACACGATATATTACCTGAGGTATTTTGTTTGTTTGTTTGTTTGTGTTCGCCTTCAAAGTTCTTGTTTGAATATTTACTACTACCACCAAGATTTGCTTGATTAATGAAAACATTCTTGCCAAATGCTTTCGCTTTTGTCCGTCTGTGCATGTAAAAACAATGCATTGTAATTATATTGCATTAGTCCCAAGTTAGACTTATTTTGACTGCAAACTGCCAAGGGTATCAGAACGTGTGATTTTTGTCATTCTGATATATTATTAAAAAATAGAACTACATATTCTGTAACACTGAATAGAAATAGGAAAAAATGTAAATAAATGCCTGTTTGAAAAGTCTCTGCGCGGTCGTCATTTGTATGTCCCTGTGTTCACATGTAGCCAAACAAAAGCTGAATTTAACAATATAGCTGATTCTTATGCAAAGCTTAGAGCCATTTTTCAGATGTGGAAGAAGGCTGGTGCGTAATTACAGACAAGGGGGTCTCAATAGCATCATAATTGGAAGCAACGCCCCAGCCTCAAAAGGGGCCATGGGGCTCTAACCATGTTGAGTTATATGGCAATGAGGTCCTAATCCTATGTCTACCACTCTCTAAAAACCACAATGGGAGAGAGCTTGGGAACAGTGGAACGGTGAGCATGATTGCGCTGGTTTTGTTTGAGTAGGCCTGGGAGCTCCCTGTTGTCTTTTCTACTGCACCATTGAGGAAGTAAGGTGCACTGGTGACAAAAGCAATGAGGCCCCAGGAGAATAAAGAAGCTAGTTAATCACAGCTCTAAACTACAGGAAGCTCCCTTTTCACTGAGCCCTCAGGCAGTGGAGTCACAGTGTAACCTGAGCCCACCAACTGACCAGGAGTCGCAAAATACAATATAAACCCAGGCAGCATGTGTAAGGTCATCACTTTCCAGTATTTACTACAGCTAAGAGAATACAGACAATGGTATACTGTACAATGTTCTATCCATCCAAATATGAATAGAAACAATTTACCATTACATTTTCCTGACCATATATATTAAGATGACTATTCGTTTTTTATGCTGGTGTGCATAGTGCGACATCTAGTGGCAGAAAGTTATATAGTCACACTTTAACTTCTTATTGGAAAACATTTATTGCTTTTAATTTTCTAGAGATAAGTTGACAATATTTTATTGACTTCCATTTATTTGGACAATGTCTTTCTCTATCTTTGAGCCAAGCAGCTAGTTGTCATTAACATTTCTCCACATTTAAAAGTCTGCATTTACTTTAACACCTTGCCATAGATGCTGCTGCCGCTGTGCCTCAAACAAAATTGAATCTGGATGATTATGCATGTCAGAATTTCATCTATAATGAATACTGTTCTACTTGTTCCAATGTATTTGTTTTCCAACACTTGTGTGTGTGTATGAGTGTGTGGGGGGTATTATCTCACAGTCCTCAGCCAGTAGAGGATAGCTTTAATTACGGCTGTCAACCTGAGTCACAGGCATGCTTGCCTACCCACACAATAGACAACAGGCACCATCTCAAAGGAAAGGAAGAGCGGTTTTGACTTGTAGCCGGAGGACAACTTCACCATGTCTGTGAAAAACAAAGGTACTGTGGGCTCAGTTTCATTTGGACCCATAGTCCCTATTCCCTGGAGCCTCATTCAAATCAAGTTACTATCAGGGTGGGGTATGGATTTGCTAGTTAGTATTGCTTTGGTATCTCCCATGAAACTCTTAGTTAACTGATATTTCTCTTTTCTCATAGCTTAAAATAAGTAATATCCAATCACAGCTGAGCTTTTGGTACAGTGGTTTGGAATTTGGGCATAGGTTTTCAGATAAAATACCTTTATCTACAGTAACACAGACAGTGATCATCCCAGAGGCATTGTGCTAGATCTGGTCTGGACGCTTTGATAACGTCTTCATACAGTTTTCACTTACTGCCTGAAACAGCGTACTCTAAAAATACAATAATAACTGAAAGATCTTCAAATAAAGACCCCAAAACAGAGAGAGCACAGTTTGAGTGGGAAGTATCATCTTACTATAAATATATTCTGCACTTTGCTGTGGTCATGGTTGACTATATTTAGCATATTTTTATTTGATGTCTATATACAGTATGTGAAGGTAAGGCATGGCTTTCCACCAAGGATTTGTTTGGTATAAATTCAATCACAGTCAAGAAGAAAACAGCATTAAGTCAGCACGTGTATTTAGTAAATATTGTAGGTAATATATTTAAAAAGCTAACTTAATACAACATTCCAATTCTAGACAAATGCAGTGTAATTATCCTAACAATTATGTTACATTATTATGCCTGGCAAAAATAATTTATCTAAAAATATGCAGGTTTCATATATAGTACAGTATTTCACATTCTTGGTTAATAGGAAGGACACTCTTTTTAAACTTAGAATTAACATTGCAAGTCAACTAAAATGGATTCATGTATTTTTTATCCTCCATCCATTCAATCTGGATATAGTACATGCTAAGAAGTCATTCTTTATGCATTTATAAATGTTGCATTTTCACTGTATACTCAACTACTATGAAATTGTGAAGTCACTTTCCATGATCCATCTGATGGTCTGCATAGGTATGTGTTTAAATTATAGACAAAAAGAAAACAATGAATGGGTTGAAGCCAAGAGTCTGAGTTTACAGGTGAGTGAACATTACAGGTCAGAATTTTGGCAAGATGGCTGACTGGGTCATGTGATCACAAGGGGAACTTAAAGGTATAGTCAGTCATTGACAAAGCTTGTTGATACTTGATCAAAACAAAGACACGACACCCTTTACTGCCACATGGTGCTCCCTCAGACGCTAATGCATTGCAATTGGTAGGATATTGTTGTGTGGTGCAGTCTGCACCTCATTCTGTGCTGTAAAGTAACACTGGATTATTTTTGCAGCACGAACAAATAATGGGCAAGGGGCCATGTGAATATATTTGTTGATATTGACAGAAAGTACAGTATCGTACAACCGCTGAATTGACCTTTAAGGATTATAGTATTACATTGCCAAAATGTTGTAGACTGGAACACCACATATGTGATTGCTTGTTGAACATTTATTTTTAAACCATGATAATTATTAGGAAGTTGGTCCTGCCTGAACTCGTATAGCAGCTTCCACTCTTCTGGGGAATGCAATATGTTGTAATACAGCTGCAGATATTTGCTCTCATTAAGACGCATTGTGGGCCTAGCCAAAACCATGAAAATCAGCCCAGATAATGATTCCTCCACCACTAAACCTTACACTAAACATTGCATTCAGGCAGGCACAGTTAGCATTCAGAGAGCATCTGTTATACCCAGTTTCCTCCAATGGCGGTGGTGTGTGCTACACCACTCTAGTTGACTTGGTATTGCACATGGTGATGAGGCTGGTACTGTATGCAGCTGATCATCCATAAAAACCCTGTTCATGAAGCTCACCAAAACAGGTATTGTGCTGAGGCAGATTGAAACTCGGTAGTAAGTAACTTTACACCCGTCTCAATGCGGTGTTTTTGATAGACCGACGCAATTATTGTTTTCTCATCCAGCACCCACTTTGTTTAAATAGCATATGCACTTGTTGCTACATTTAGGCAGCGGAAAGTGATTGAGCGATTGATCATCATCTAACCTGGTCTAAAATCAATAGCACGGCACAACGCACATACATTATGTACTTGTTACACACACAGAGATGCGCAGGAGCACACGAACCTGCAAAGGGTTAAAAATTAAAAGAGTACAGTGTGAAATATTATTAGTGTGTAGCCTATATATTTTAAGGATCTTGTTGGAATCTCGCTGTTGCCGTAGATGGTCTTCTCACGAACTTTCACAAACCCGCCGGTATCATAGCAATCCGCCAAGGTGGAAACACACCTGGACATTATGTAAAGGGAACGGGAGATGACACTGATTGGTCTATTGTATGTATGTCACTCCCAAAACATACACATGAATAATGAAGACAGTAACCACAGCCCTTTGAACTGCTTTGTCCGCCATTAAACCAGCTACAGTGGATTTGGACACACCCTACATGCAGTTTCCAACTTTAGCTCAGTCACCTGAGAGACAGTCTATTAGGTTTGCTCCGGGACCCAGCCACTTCACCTGGAGGTCTGCAATGTACAGTATGGTGGAGGTGGCATGATGCTTTGTGGGGAGTCACAAGATGTAGCTCTTGTGGGATATTGACCTCTTCTTTTTAGCTGTTCAAAGTGTGACCCGCTTGAGTGTAGCATGGTGTATTGTGGAAGAACTACATTCTGGAATATACTGTATATAGTGTGTGTGTGTGTGGGGGGGGGGCTGTGTGTGCTTGATCATTTTAGATATGCATGTAAAACTGTATACACCGATATAAATGACATACTGGGTGTTTTCAAGGAGGCAGAAAAGCAAGAGAGGGAGAACAGTTGAATGTGTATGTGCAAGCATGTGTGCTGAAAGAGGCATACATGTGTGTGGGTTGACAGAGACTATTCTAGAGAAATAGAAAAGGACAGACTGTGTATTTACTCGTCCTGCACTGCACACTTTGCTACTTATACTGTTGACATTGTGATTAACAACTTGAGCCCTGCCAAGCCACACCACAAGTGTGGAAATCACAGGATATTTCATATAAGTAGAAATGGATCAGATGCTTATTTTGGGCAGAGATATGAGATTGGTCTGCTAATTCTGAGTGAAGGGCCTGCACGATCCTCTTATAAATCTATCTAAATGGAAATAAAACCACTTTTCTGTGATGTGTCAACAAAACAGTATCAAACACTGGCTAACACATTTATGCACATCTATTTTTTGATCAATTATAATATTGTGGGGCAAATGTTTGTGCGTGCGTGCACGTGCGTGTGTGCGTGTGTGTGTAAGGCTCTTCCTCATCACATGTGCTGTATCAAAATAATTGGCACTGCCCAATTATCCTGCGATCCGTGTACAGGAGATATGAGGGGCTAAAAGTGAATATGTAATCAGGAGGCTTCCAGAACAAATTGCTAATGTCACTGGATGGTTCAAAAAAGTCACATGAAATTAAACCACTCCATGGTCAGGAAAATACTAAATAAAGCTAATAAAATTAAATAGCATTTTTCTAAAATAACTTAATGCATCTGTATGTTTTATGACAACAAGGAGGTTGGTATTGAAAACACTGGGCAAAAAGGTTTCATTTTTTTAATTTAAAGTGTGTCCGATATCCATTGGAGTAGTCGCCAGTCCAGGGTCACTGTGAACACACACAGGAGAAGGAAGAACAGAATGGGCCTGGGGAAATTCAAATAGGTAAACGTAACAGCCAGTCCTGGGTCGAATACAGATTATCATACACACACTTCACTTCCCACCTCTTTGCTCTTTGCACAATCACCTACTTCCACCGGGTTTCAGTAGCCTCCTCCCGCCCTGCTTGCTCTCTCCTGAATGTCCGGTCATTGGCCTTCTCATATGTGGTTCCTGGCGGGGATACAGTGCCCTTACCATGCCATCTGACATTAACCACCACTCAAAAGTTATATGTTTCAACCTATTCATATGACAGCTGTCCAGAAATCCCAGAAGCACACACAGATACCTTTGGAAACCTGTGGATGACAAGATTGGTCAACAAAGAATTGCTCAGACATTTTACAGGGGAAGGACATGGTGATCGGTCAAGCTTGAGACAAGGCAGATGAAATGCCTCCCATCCATGAAATGTCGTCCTTGTCAATCAGGTGTCAGATGCGATTACAGCTGGATCCGGTCTTGCCATACAGTGTCTTATGTCAGCGCGAAGGCATGTGTCCATTATCGTGTTCTTGTTTGCACTTAAGAAATGTATTGAAAACGGAGGCTGACCAACTGTTACTCTAGCTCTTTTATTGGGCTTCCTTGTTACATCAACAGTTTTACTGAACTCCTGCCCTTGACGCACGCTCCGTAACTGCCCACATCTCGTGAACACCTGGGAGGCTGTTACCACTGTACTGTTCCATATGCTACAGCTATCTTCTGTCATGCCATGTTTAAACACAATAGTGAAGCCATAGGATGCTATAAAGGTTCAAACTAGGATTTCTGAAATTGTACATGGCTATACTTGTCATAGAACGGTCCTTGTAACAATCTGCATTTACCTTGCTAAGCGTTTAGCTGTCACTTTTAAAGTAGGAGTGAAAGAAGAGACACTGGGTCAACACATTTTGTTGTGTAAGTGACATTGTCACTCAGATTAAAGTATAACATGCTGAATTGATGATGAAATTGTCTGCTGAAAGCTTTCTGACAAATTGTGTTCTTTGTGGCAGCCTTTGCCTATCTGGTGCTCAATAGTTTTACATTAAGTTGGAGTATTAAAAGAGAATGCCACTGTAATAGGTACGAATAAGAAATCATGCCATGTGTAGAAAAGTATTTCAAATGTGGATATACTGTAAGGGTTGAGGACTTTTTTCACTTTTACATGTATAAAGATGTAGGCTACTATGTGTATGAGCCTGAAATGTATAACAAAAGAGCTGAATGCTAACACATACACATTGATACTGATCTACACTGATCACCAACGTGTAGTTTGCCTGGAAAAACATTGCATTTCCCTGCTGCATTCATTTATAATGATAAACTCTTAGTTACAGTGCCTGCAAGGCAGAGGCTACATCACATTATGCTTGAACGAGCATGTAGGCCATGCACCAGGGATGTGGGGCACACCCGAAGGTGAGCAGAGCAATGTGTGCTTTTAAAACATGTTTTATTTATTTTTATACACATATATAGCAAGTTTCAGTACATCACTGTGACAATCTGTTACCCAGGTGAATAAAACAGCCCTGATATCAGGGGTGGCTTGGCACAGGATATGGTCAATTGTCAAGTTTGAGGATGAAAGGAGAAATGGAAGCATTTGTGCTATTTCATTTCAACAAGTCAACATATTCGCAAGGGACTACATCCCGCTAACATGTTAGTTTACCTTTTCAAAGCACCCTGTAAGAGCAACAGAATATGTGAAATTAAATTGTTGATCATCTTGAAAAAATAAACCACAAACTGTAAAAAAATAAAACAAATATACCACGTACTGATTTGATTGTCTTTTTTGTAAAGAGAACAACATACTATTTGAAAATAATTTGAATATATATATATTTATATATATATAATATATGAAATGCTGGCATGCTGGCATTGCTGGGTCTGATCTAATTCTAAATAATAGTTACTCCTGTAACATTGTTTTGTTTTTTTAGGTCATTGTGAGGGACATTGTGTTCGTGTTGGGAGAAAGCTAGTGCAGGTGTTTTTTGGAGTATTGTACTGTATGACAGGTTTTGGTAGTTTTTGCACATTTTGGTCAATGAACTGTTGTGCCAAAGCTAACTACAGAAAGAGCTTTTAAAAGGTGCAAAGGTTGTTTCCATTGTTTTCTTATGCAAATAAGTGCAATAGTGTATGACTATAGTGAGTGTCATACTGTGCATTTGTTATGTCACAAACATGACAATTCTACATTTCAAAAATGTCTATAAGATTCTCATATACAATACAGTATACTTCATAAATACTGATACTTTATAATCTCCATTTTTTATTATTATATTATTATTATAGAGCCGCTACAATATTATATCTGCTGCTCGATTACGGAAAAAACTAAGAATCTGGAATATTTTGGTCAATATTGAAATCGCAATTATTTAACATGATTAGTCACTGACTTTGGAAATATATTGCATTTTTGAACCTAAAAAACAATTAAACTAATTAACAGTGAAAACACCTTCAACTGTGTAATTTCCTTTAAAACTTTTCACAATGAGCGTTCACTTTCACCCTGCGAAGAGTGAAAAGCAAAAGTGAGCATGCGCCTGTCATTAAATAAACAAGACAAAATTGCAAAACAATGCAGAATAATCATTATTTTCTTGATACTATTGTTTTTGTAATTGTTAATTAAGAGCCTAAATTTAAACCACGATTAACCATTTCACCCAAGATAAATCCAACAACGGCGGCGTGTTTTTTGTATAGTGATTATTTCAAGGTTACCCAAAAGCATTATTAATTGAAGCCACTCTCCCTACATACAGCATAATAATACTGTTCCTCCGCAACAACAAGACACAAATATTCATCAACATAACAAAGGGAAAAATGGGTTACTCTGTTGCTAGGTCATTGTGACCTATCACATCGTTTCATAGGATAGGGACAGGCCAGCAACCCGTTTAATTTTGTTGGCAAACCATGGCCCGATTAGATGTGAAATTTGAATATGAATAAGATATCCGGGCTAATTATAGCCTCTCATCTCACTGCCTCGTCAGCAGCTAGCAACATCCAACAAAATCACAAAAAAATGAAGAGTGGGAATGAAGAAAGAAGAAAGACGAGAGTAGGGCGGAGTCATGAGATCATTCCCTAGTTTGGGATTATGAGTGCTTGGATAACAGACACTCCCACCAGAGATCTGGTTCCTTTCATTGGTTCACGTTTGTGTATTGTGATTCTTTACCAGTACCTCAACACCACATCCCCATCCTTATAATGCCGCCGGTCGACCTGGCTTCGCTGCCACGGTCCGTCAATGCGATTAACTCTCATCGGTGAGAAGGCCTATAGCTACAGCACCTTCAGCATCGTCATATTCATCACCTTCATATCCATTTTCATGCTGCATGTGCTAATCCGCTCTGGAGTGAAAACACAGTAGTTCAGCAACTGAGAACGTTATAATCTCAGAAGTTTTTCTCTGTTGAGGTCACATTACTAAGAAGTGGCTTGTGGAACGTTTAGTCACAGTAGAGTCACGTATTGCAATCTTCCATCACAAATGAACACATTCATTGCTTACACACATACTGTACACTTTTAGTCATTGCTTCTCAATATTCATCATATTTAATTATGAAGTGATTACAAAGCAATGTGATGATTGCTCATATACTGAGTCAATACACCACCCATATATTCATGTAGAAAGGGCAGTCAATGTCTGAATAATACAGTAGTTTCTGAATTAGCATGAGTTTAACTATTAATAAGTTTAATATTAATTATTTGCAGCAAAGTATCCTTAAAGTTAATAACCACAACAAAGGTGTGTATTGTTCCATACAACATTTCTTTTTTTCTTTTTATATTCTTAACTTTCATCCTTTATCTCGACTGTCTCCTTCCTTCTTTTCTCTTCATTTTGTCATTGTTAAATATCTTCCCCAGCCCGTCATAACGACTGTTTCACATCAGTGGCCACACAGGCCTACGTTGGAAACCACGACCTCAACGGTTGCTCACCGCTTCCACCTCCTACCTCGCTTTTGCACGGCCTCGTGTGCGTGGATAGAGGCTGCCTGTGGGGCACAGCTGCCAAGCAGGCGCCCTGAACACAGATAGCATCTCACAGGAAAAGAGCTAACTAGCTAGCTGGCGCTGCTAAATGAGGAGGAAAGGGGAGAAGTGGGGTTATGTGCTAATCTGTGTATGTGCATGCATGCGTGTGTGCGTGTGCATGTGTGTGTGGATAAAACAGATGTGCACCAAGCATGGGAACTCTTTAACCTCCTTCATTTTGGTTTCTTTGTGCAGGTCAGGATTACAGCGTGGCCTTGCAGGGTTTGATACCACTGCTAATTAGCCACGTTGGCCATCTAACTATTGTAACCCAATATTGACATAGTGCAGTAATATAAGATAAGGAACTATGAAAATGTATTTTACAGAGACAATTAAATAAAAAACGTGAAAGACATTATTTTGTAGGGTACAGTCAGTTCAGTCATGCTCAAAATTCACAATATCGCTGCTGCAATTGATTTCAGTCCCAGTAATATTTGTAATTTATTTCATACTGTGTAGGATGATATTTATCTATGATTGAGTCCATCCTGAACATTCTCTGCCTGGAAATATTACCCCAAAGTAATTTAGAGGACCGCTATCAAATTGTAATTATTACCAAGGCAATAGATGCCTATCTGCTCACAATCTAGTACACCAATCAGCATATCCAATACGCTCTAAGTGAACTTTGTTCACACACTCCCAATGTTTTATACTGGCTTTCTCTGTCACCCACCCCACCCTGCTCCTTTCATCACTCCACATCCACAGGGGAGATGTAAAGCTTTTGGAGTAAATCAAGGCTTTCTCCTTAATAAACGCCTGTGCAATTAACTCAGCCTTTTCTCCCACTGATTTATGGCAGCCATGTTGGAGTCCTGAGTCAGCCAGACCCTCAGTTTGAAATGTGACGCCTACAGTTGGTTAAGAACCCCATCCCACCCTCTCACTCATTCACACGCACACACACACACACACACACACACATGGACACACTCATCTTTAGCTTTCTATGTGCATATATGGGAGCACACATTCATTATCAAGCACACATTGTATGCAGAAACAACACACATACACGCATGCACACAGATGCATTCTTTCGTTACATCTACATGTATGGAAGGAAATGGGAGAATAGGGAGAACGAGGGAGATTGGCGATTGGAGAATCGGAGCAGCGGGAGAGGTTTTGCAATCGCTTTACCGCACCGTTGTGATGAAAAGAGAGCTGAGCCTGAATGCAAAGCTCTCGATCTAACGGGCAATTTTTGTTCCTACCCTCACCTATGGTCATGAAGGGTGGATCATGACCGAAAGAACGAGGTCACGGGTACAAGCTAAAATCACAAGATTTTTACAGAGCAAACCACCATCGATAGCTAGCTAACCTTTTAGTAACCCTTCCCGAACCAAAACACTGTCAGGAGCGAGACACAAAAAGTGCACGAGAAATCACATAGACTGTACATGATTGGAGGTGGCGCATGCGCACTTTAGAAAGGGTCACTGAATCCTCAGGACACAAAATTCGGCGTAACACCGGAAATGTCTCTCTATCAGCAAAAAAAAAAAAAAAGTAAAGTGAAAATAATTATCTCCACAATAATTACTTTAATCACAGTTAAGACATCAAATACTGTTTCAGGCATTCTATTTGTAATTCCTAGAATTCATAAAATAGTTTCTGACTTAATTGTGGTTAGGTGTTGAACTATTTAGTATACTCACTGGTCAAGAAGTCAGCTGATTAATAACATTGTCCTTCTAGAATGCGTTGACTAATACTTTCAGGAAAAACTGCTATGTTTAGCAATGCAAACACCCTTTATTTTAATAATTTACTCCTAATTTGGTCAGTAGAACCTGATATGCCTTAAAAGACTGTGAATATAACCACAGATCTCACTGTTTGCCATAATGTGACTCCTAAAAGACCTTGGATGCTATTTGTAACTCTCTCTATTTACTTAAATGTATTTCAGACATATAGGCGAGGTCCCCTCCCTATAACTACCCCCTTCCCCACACACAAACACACGCACACCCACACACACACACACACACACAACCACCCTCATAAACCCCGGCCCTGCTGGCAGCCTCACTGCACAGTGGCTCCATTCTTCAGCCCGTGGACTGAGAGGGTCTGGTGTGTGCATGTGTGTGTGGGATTACAGGGTGAATACACAGGATTGGGCTTGAAAACCTCTGTGTCAGTATGCGTCCATGTGTGCTTGTACACACTGTAGTTGACTTCAGATGTGAGTTTCTCTGTGTTGCATACTGTACACAGTTCATCATATTCCATTTGATTGGTTTCTGACAGCAAATCTGCTGCTTGAACGTTTCTGTGTGTGCATGTGTGTGTGTGTGTGTGTGTGTGTGTGTGCATGCATCTAGCCCTACTTAGATGACTATAGATGACTAGTGTGTGTGGGAGACTATGTATGGGTGACAGTCAGACACATCAGCATTCAGGCAGCTGTTTTTTCTCCCTGCCCCACCCTGTACCTCCAACGGCCCCCACAACACCAAGCAGCCACACCTCAATCCTTACCCCAACCCCCATCCACATCTAGAGCCAGTACACTGTGTTCCCTTAGAGGCACGCCTGCCATTTCCTGCCACAGGATATTATACAGTGCACTGTATGTGATTGGTGCGATTCAGGCACCCGCTTATTTGTGTGGCCATTCAAAAACCCAGTGAACCATTACATTGGCCATGTCAATGGTTAGGTACAGTATACAATAAAATAACAGCCCTAATTCATTCCAGTTAAGAAGTAAGTGTAGCTGTAACTGATTTAATGTTAGACATAAAGATCTGAGATAATTTGCCATAAACTCTTAATTAAAATAACAGATTCCAACATCTATAGAAGGAAAAATGAATGCCTTTTATATTAATGTATCACTTAATGGATGTGCAGCTTGAGCTTTTTTTGAGGTGAGCAATGAATGTGTTACAGACAGCAGGCTCCTGGAAAAAAAGTAATTCTATGAAAAATCAATATTGCTTGTTTTTGAAAATAGTGTGTAATGTTGTGTAATGTTTCTATGTAGAAGCTCCTCGCAGTTAGTGGTGGGAATTCCTCTCTGATTCTGTAAAGAAAATAATCTTTAAATTAGTATTTTAGTTCGTTTGAGTCTCTGTTGCTCAAGATGGTGTCACATGAGCAAAGAACCAAAAATCCAGATAATTTGATTAATCTGAGTCACGGTCCTTGTCACGTAAACAATTGAAATCCTCATACTATCACCATGATAGGCATTACACAGGCATTTACAGGTTATAACACGGTGATCGACAGTTAAAAATCCAGAGCTTGAAACCATTTTACATTTATATGTTTGACTCAGTGGATTCATTTATGTCGATTATTATGTCATAGTCTGCTTGCAGATGGTAATTTTGTAACAAATATTTCATCAACTTTACAGAGTGGGAGAATAGTATGGTTCACTTGAGTCTTTACTCTTGCTCAAGCTGGTGCACGTGATCAGAATCACAGACCCGAAGAATCATATATTGTGATTCTTTTGAGTCCTGACTCCAGTCCATAGAACACAGTAGTCACGTGAGATACGAACGAAAGATTTGCGTCAGTGTGCCTCTTATTACATTATCATTGAAAGACTGCATATCATTTTCACTCAAATTGCAGTCTGATGAAAGTAGAGTACTATTATTTCAGTGTGATTAAAAAAAGTAAGTTGGAAGCATTTAGTGTGCAGCTGCATTAGTAACACTATTGTTTGTCGTGTATCTTTGATGATCTGAGCGGCTGCAGCACTCTCTACAAGACCTGAAGATTCATTTCCACTCAAAGGAATTATGAGTCCTGAGTGAGTAAAAAGATTCGCTAATTTTGAACGATTTGTTCGTGACCGACTCACAACTGCTCACAGTTTATATACAACATTATATGGTAACGCCCAAATGAGGATATGACCGCCCATAGCCATCTACCGTAGAATTCAGCAATATACACTGTACAAGCTACAAGGAAATCTCACAATATTGATTCTGTATGACTATACATTGCTGCATTGACTATAGATAGTCTGCTGCATTAGCTCTCTGTTTAAAAGTGCTAGCTAAGTATAGCATACTTCCATAGCCAGACATCCCAACCTACTTGAACTCATTTCCGGGAGTCATCGTCGTCTGTCTGTCTGTCTGTCTGTCAACTACACCCTCACCACCCCTTCCAACCCTGCTCTCACTTTATTATCCTGCATACAATGTGTGCTTTTAATGATAGAATGCACAACATCTTGAATATATATATATATATATATATATATATATATATATATATACACACATATATATATATTCATATACATATATATTCATTACATGTAGTCGTACTGCATGGTTAAATCGAAAGCAGAGAGGTTGTGAATATTGCTGTGCTTCTTTATTCCATTAAATCCAAATTTGTTTGATTAGCTACCATTAGCTAGCCTACTTGTATCCACTTGCTAGCTATGGAAGTACAGTAAGATATAACTAGTGTTTGGTATTTTTAGACTAGTCAACCAATATTTACCTTTAATACCACATTAAATATCTGACATTCTGTAGCATTTCTTACATGATTGTAGTGGAAATATATATACATATACACAGTAGCTTATATGTTACCATGTTACAATTTTTATCAAACTTAAAACCAAATTACAGAGCCTGACCAAGCCAATCAGATGCATCACCTGCAGTAGTTATTAATATAGCCTACAATAAAAAAAATAGATGATACAGAAAATACAAAAGGTGTCTTATATTTGTCCTAAATATAATTTCAACTGTGCCCCCACATTTTTGACTGTGCTCCTAAATACAGTATTTTAACTATGATGCATGTGCTCTTTGGGGGAACAAGCCCTGCTTTGCCAAACAGTTCTTCATAGATATAGCCTCTCAAAGTGCACTAAACTGATGCATTGAACTTTACAATCTTCATAGTTTCACATGATTATGTGAAACACTGAAAAAGTGTAAACGTCGAAAATTGATTGCAATTCGCAGGAGTGTGAGTTACAGCTGCTATTATCTGGATCAATGATCATGCTATATCGTGCTAAAAAGTGCTTTATAATCCTACTGTAGCGGGCAAAGATGGTTGTGATTTGGTGCTATAATATAACCTAACTTTAATTCATGAAATAATGCCATGCTTGTGGATACATACAGTATGTACTGTATGGTAACATACTGTATGTCCACAAGTCTACTCACTTCAACACACGGACATGCGGAAGAAGGGGCAGGGTGAGCAGTGACTAATTTATTAAAGAAAATGTTACTGAAAGCAACTGCTTCCTGAGAGCAGCTTTACAATGGGCCCAATACAGAATTCCACATAATATATGTGGTGTTTTCACATAAGCATGTCAAATACATTGCATTGAGACCTCAAAGAACTGTGTCAACATGTGAAAAAGAGGCAGGAAATGTTCCCTTTTACCTTTTCCTGTTTGTTAAAAAGTTTAATCAAATACATATTTCAAAGTGTATTTTTACAAAAATGCTGTTTTCAACTCTTCATGTGACTCAAGAAAAGAGTGGCAAGGTGGAGCATGGAGACCATTCAGTCAATTCATGTACTCAAACACCATTAAGACCAAAATAGGCTGCATGCCCTGATTTATTTGGAAAAGTTAGGCAATGCTATATATACGTTGTCTGTGTGTATGTGTGTGTATAAATAAATGTATATATATATATATATACAGTACCTCGCTAACTTCTCACCAAGTATCAAGGTGTCCTTGAGCAAGACA
>JAODLL010082470.1:0-15369 GCA_026546735.1 Forbesichthys agassizii | reverse complement strand
CACCCACCAAAGCAGATGCATGAACTCCTCCCCTCTCCTTCTCTCATGTTAGGCTGTTTTTGGACAGTTCAGTTATATATATGTATATATATGTACTGTAGAATCAGACCACACAAAAGACAACACATGAGTAATATGGCCTACACATTAACGTTTGACAACACAATCTCATCAGATCGATGAGATTGTAGAGCAAGGGGGCAGCAATTGTAAAACATTTTGGTCTATGTGCGAAAGGAAGCATCCGCTAGCGGAGCTGCATGCATGTTTGCACATGTTGTACAATTGGCATGAAACTAAAACAGCTCCGCTATTTTTCTCTGCTTCAATGGATCCGTGTTCACGTGTAGCTCTTTCACTGTGTTCCGCAATGTTTTCGTTGACTCTTTTTACCAATGCATGTCACGCGCTGCATCTAGCAGAGTGCTAATGCTAACAACGCTAATGCTGCTGCTTGCCTGCCTGGTATTTACCGCGTCACGGGCTATAAATCGGGTCAAAATAATCTGATACAGACATCAGTGGATGTATTAGGGTAGGTACACACACACACTATGACACACATTTGTCTTTTTCTTTTGGTCTCAGGATTACTAAGCGCGTTCGCTGCTCATTGCTGCCTCTCATTGTCCATTAACGGCACTATTTTTCAGATCGGAGCATAGTTATAGGTATATTTTTCCGAGTCGACGGTACATTCAGCAAATCGACGTATTTACGTTACCGGTGACGTCGGTTACGTCGACTAATCGTCCCAGCAATAGTCTTGCCTCTCCATGAATCATGTGACCGTTGAAAATGTCGAACTTCCATTAGTGTAACTCTGCTCTTTCCATGGCTCTGGCCTGCAGCCCGGTGTTTTGCCTGCTACTAAGCGGGCAACAGGGCTCGTTGAGTGGGCGTCCGTACGAGCGCTACCATTAGCGTATCTCTCTCTCTCTCTCTCTCTCTCTCGCTCTCTCTTTCTCTCTCCCACGCAGGCCAGAGTCCAGTGGCGGGCCGTGCATTAAACACCTAGGCCTTCAGTGATGTCCTACTTAGTCCGACTTCAATAAATACCTCTCATAATACACTCATTTATGACACCACGTGACCACGGATGGAGAAATAGTATACAGAAACACCCTTACACACTACTTTGCATCACCTCAATTGTGTGCAAAACGGGCTATTTTCCAGCGCATTTAAAAATCAATAAACCCTCACCAGCAATTAAAACATATCTACGTGGTACTGTCAAAACAAAAAAATAAAAGGGTATTTAAAATACAGGCAAGCTTTAGCAAGATAACTAAATAGAAAAATCGCAATTTATTATCAAAGAGACACCAACAAGATAACCGAAGCAGTGCAAAACGTTGATTTGGTTGCAAATCAACGTTTTGCCCTCCTTCTGTCATTGTGGGTTAAAAAAGCGAGTAGATATATTAGATTTCTCTCACTGCTAACCGGGTGCGGCTCCGGTGCTGTTCGGTTGAACTGCGTTGAACTCACAAGTGAGTAGGGTGTTATCCTCCTTCTCCTTGTTGTTTTACGGCGGTGAGCGAGTATCAAATCAAAACGTGACGCCAGCTAGGTAGCCTACTGTCAACAACTCGTGATCTGATTGGCTATCGCAACTGTTTATCAACTGTATGTGCCCGTTCACTTACAATGCACAGACGCCAGCATTGTTGATTCTGAAGGCGTCAGGCAGATTTAATACAGCCTGGCAACACAAGCTAGCTGAATTCTGATTGGATAAAAACTATAGCCTAAAAACCACACGAACATGAAGAGAATATGTATAAACTATAATTTGTATAATATTTTTATATATTTATGGAAAGTAAATTCAAAATTAAATGAACTTTTATCATATTATGATCATGATTTATGTTAGGCCAGCAGAGAAGGCCTTGCTGGCCCTGATGGCCCCCCACTGCCAGAGTCGTAGTCTCACCCGGATGGTTCCCCTGTTCCTTCTCGCTCGACACACAAACACACACAATTGCATTGATGTGAAATGTATTAACAGTACAAGCATAGAAGGATACACAATAAGAAATACTGTATACTGTATCATTTTAAAACTAGGTCAAATGCGCTACATACACATGAAAATCAATGGACTCAAAACATGCATTCACATTTCGTATATATACACACACGCCTGTGTGATGCCAAGCACAGGAAACCCTCTTAAGTACCTACAGTCCACACACACAAACACACACACGCACACACAGAGGAGTGGTTAATTTGTGGTATGGAAAGACATTTGAGCATGAGAACTCTGGCAAAGCCTAAGAGGAGCAAAAGGAGGGTATAAAGTGATGATGAGGAGCTGAGCCAACAGACAGGGGGAGGGAGGGAGGGAGAGGAGTGTCTGTCAGAATAGGACGGGATCGATGCCGCTCCTCCTCGCGACAAAAATAGACGGCCCGGGCCACAGCGGCAGTGAGGCCCGGCTCAGGCTGAGGCTCACATGCACACATGCACCCATGAAACCCGACACCTGATAATAATAAGTGCACGTTAGCATACCACGCACACGCACACACACACACACACACACACGCACACGAATATTAAAAACACACTCAAATAATGTCTGCCTCTAATTGTTTGGCCGTAGATGTATTTGTGTACATTTGGAGTATCATTTACACGCTGGCTGGTTATATAGTGCTCCTGTAGCAGGCTGATTAAGACTCCTGCTGGAACAAGGTCATAATTCACTTAGCCACTTCCCAATTTCCGCATAATTACATTCCTGCTTGTGTGTGTGTGTGTGTGTGCACGTGTGTTGTGTGTGCGCGCGCTTGCGAGTTGTTGTGCTTAGGTCACACAGTGACACAAACACACGTTTCCTCTCTGATTTGTGTCATCAGTGAGAGGAGAGTGGTTTAAAAGCTCCAGACCTGGTCTCATAGTGACAGCTTAACAGGATAAAACCTCAATTAACACAGGCCATTCCAGTCTCTCTCTCTCTCTCTATCTATCTATCTCTCTCTCTCACTCTCTCTATCTCTCTCCATCAGACTACTGTATCATAACTCAATAATAAGCACTACGTCAGCATTGCAAGCATGTGATGACGGGAGGCTTTTCGTTATATCAGCTCCATGTGTGTGTGTGTCGTCCACCCCCTCCCCCCCTCCTTCCCCCTCCTCCCCCCCCCCCCCTCCCGCTGATTTGGTGTCCTTGGCGCTGGCGTCTGAACTCTGTTCCGTAGGAGGGAACAGCTGCCTCCTAGTGTGCGACTGCATTGTGTCCATGTGGAGGATTCCTAATTGTGATGTCGGTAGGGTTTATTGACGCTGGACCGCGATGCTGTGATCAGCCCAGCATATGGCTCCAGACACGCCACTAGGCCGTTAGCATTAGCATTAGCCACATAGCAAACCATGCCATATGTGCATCTGGAATGCACACGTCTGTGTGTACAGCCGACGGTCTGCACGATATAATCTAATATTAGTCCCTCCCACACACACACACACACACACACACACACACACTGTACATGCACACATGCACACGTGCACACATGTACACAATACACTTGCAGGTGAAAAATAAAGGTACACACACGCGTACATGCACGGATATACAGCACAATTGGAATAGTTTGTAAACATCACAGTCCTGTTATTAGCACATGATTATTCCACTGGAGACTGAGGGTGGGCTCATACAATGAAGTTAATAGGAAAAACACACATTCAGTTTGTGTGTGTGAGCATGTGCGCGTGTGCATTCTAACTCGAGTCCATCACTGACGGATTTGTTTTCAGCAGATATTTAACACATGGGTAGAAAATAAACAAATGTATTCACAGTTTGCTAAACATGTAGTGATAACAATTACAGGGATTGTACAAATTCAACTAATAAAACAAGAAAAAAAGGGTTTTGTGAGACCAGAATATGATATTTAAGGACCAATCTCCACCTAAATATATGCCATTGTCCCTGTTGGTATAGTGTATCCTACCATCCTTCGCTTTTGTCCAATCTGTATTCATAGTTTCAAAACTCTAAATACATTTTTCCCAACTTCTGCCAGTTCCTGACCAAACCATTAACACAATTAATGTTGATTCGACATAATATGCAGTCAATTAACACGTTTTACTAATTACTAATTACTAATATTTTCTTTACATATAATCTTACTTAATATACCACAATTATAGATATGTCTTATATACAAATATTTGCACACAACATGTTAGAAATTAAGACATAATGTTCAAAACTGTAAATATTGAATATAAAGCCCCTAACAACAGCACAAAATCTATATTGAACCACTGACATGCATTTTTGAATATATCATATCATAACATATCATTGAAACATTGAGAAATAGCTTGATATATTGTAATTTGTGTAAATTAGATAAACCACAGCTAAATCTAATCTCAATCAGTGACATAGCCATATGTAATGCCTTCAATTCAGATCAGTTTATCCAGAGTTTATCCTGTGTGGATACAGACAAACTTTCTCAGAAGAGAAATAAATGTCTGGACAAGAGATTGTTGGGCCACGAAAAGGAAAAGGCTCAGGGAAAGGAAGAGGACCAGGAAGAGGACCAGGAAGAGGACCAGGAAGAGGACCAGGAAGAGGAATAAGAATGCTAGGTGGAGTTCAAATCAGAGCATACGATCATGCTGAAGTTTATCGTATATCACAGTATATCGTTTGAATTAGAACAGAAATTAAACATGTTTGGTTTATTTATTTGCCCTTTACATTAATGTATCACTATAATTGTGTATTTGACTGTAATTACTTAAATAATTAATGACTGTATATTTTTTGTTGATAACTGGCTGCAATAAAGCTTTTTCTTCCGCAATTCTGAGATAAATATTTAGCGGGTTTATAGTAAAATAAAACTGAATAAAAATAAAAAATAAAAAAGGATTTAGCATCGTCTATTGTATGCAGGTAGAACTGTGAAACATGAAAAGTATAATACAGTTTTTGAATTGCTTAGTATTTAAAAAGTCAACCTCTTGGAAAGAGAATGTGCTAGTGTTTTGACAGAATGTGATTTTGAGACAGGTTTGCAATGTTTTGATAGAGTTAGTGTATCTAGATGTTTGTATTTTTTATTTATTTAGAGTTACTGTAATGAACAAGATGTGGTTGAGAAGAACATTTGCTATTTGGCTAATTGTGTGAGGTCGGTGCTGCTGTGTTAAGAGTTAAAACAATGTTCAATATACCTGTCAAAACAATTACTTTATCGACTTAACGTGCCATATATGGACATGACATCAAAAAATGTTCAGACATCAATAATATTGCCTGTTGTATTTACCTGTTGTGTTGCTGAAAAAAATTGGTAGCGTGATTAGGTAGCATGATTTAAAAGGGTGAGACTTACTCTCTTCATTATTCATGAGTGCATGTGTATACGATAAACCAATGCGAGTTTCATCTCCCATTCGCTTTAAAAATCCTGACTTGCATCAAAGGCAGATTTATATTATGCCGGCGTGTTTGTGACAGTGCTGGAGCAGACCATCTAGGCAATAGCGAGATTCATAAAATATGTTTATGCAGGTTACACACTTGTGATATTTCACATTGTACTCTATTAATGTTAAATCCTTTGCATATTTGTGCACTCCTGTACGACCCTGTATGTGAAACAAGCAGTGTACACACATTTTCCAGCTGCCATAAGTGATACTACATTTATGACTTTAGACCAGGTTTTGATGGTCAATCGCGAAATCACTTTCCGCTGCCTTAAGATAACAATGCGCCAGCAATGCGCTAGACCACACCTAATGAACAGACCAACACACCCACCAGCGCTCAAATGGGCGCATGCATTTGCTATTTAGGCAATGTGGACAATGGACGGGAAAATGACTGCGTCGGTCTGAAACTATCAAAGACACTAGCAATTCCCACTTTGCACCACATTGCACCGGGTGTAAGATAGGGCCCATTGTGTTTAGAGCCACAGTTTAGTTACACACATTATCATGCTATTTTTATGCTTTTATGTTATTATGTCATTATATCAGTGATATGAAATGCTCTCAAAAATAACATTATTACATAAAATTATATAAATTATAAAATTATTATTATATAAAATTATTGTATCACAATTATTTCTGGGACAATATAATGCCGAATAAAAACGTGACAGAATAGGTAAGCAGTATAAAAGAACAGTAAACATAAAAGAAAGTAACATATGTGAGCTCATTATGCATATTCCTGACCCTCCTTTGCGTGACTTCCCATGGCTCATACGGACATTGTAATGGAATCTTGATGTGACCAGCAGAATTCTGGTCACATCATAAGCCAGTGGTCCCCAATCCTGGTCCTGGAGGTCCGCTGCCATGCGTGCTTAAGTTGTCTTCCTGATCCAACACACCTGATTCAAATGAATAGCTCGTTATATTGACGCATTCATATGAATCAGCTGTGTTGGAGCAGGGATACATCTAAAACATGCAGGGCACCGGCCCTCTAGGACCAGGATTGGGGAACATATACAGTATAAGCCAGCCAACCTTCAGTAGCCTGGATAAGTGAACAGCAATTAGCACTTTCCTGTTGCCCGATTTGTAATGGCGTGCTTCAATGACATCGGCCCGGTATTTGTCTGGTGGCTGTGTCATTTTCACAGGCTTGTAATGTGTTTTGAATAAGTAGAGACATAAACCAGACAATGCTAACACTAATCGCTTATTTTTTAAGTGCATTTTCATCAAGTGTGCCTGTCGAGCTTGGTCAGAATTGACCGTCTTGGTCTGTAACTCACATTAGAACAAATAGAAACACATTTCCAAGTTGTCTGCAGAATGCCTTCCCTAAGAACTGTTCTTTGCGCCTCGAAATGTCTTTTTAATTTCAAACCTCAACGGCGGCCTGTTAGCGGACGATTTAAGACCAAGCCAACAGGAACACCAACAGGACATCAATACTCCATTTGCACAGTAATGCTTCCGATTAAGCCATTATGTAAGCGAGGCAACATCTCAAAATATCAAAGAGCCAATCATAAGACATAGAAATATGTATCGCAGACTAGCGTGAATGAGCGTGTGTGTGTGTGTGTGTGTGTGTGTGTGTGTGTGTGTGTGTGCGTGTGTGTGTGTGGTGGAGGCTAGCTCATAGAGCACCAAACAAAGACAACTCTATAGTTCTCTAACAGGCACAAGGAACAAGATTTAAAAAAGGAATGAAACTGGGAAAAAGAAAAGGTAATAAAAAATATGGGAGTAAAGGAATTTTGATGACAGCCACTCTACATGAAGGAAAGGAAACCAGAGGATCTGATTATGTAAACCAAAGCCATCCATCACACAGGTGTTCCCTATTGCTTTTAATTAATGATGTCTCTATCTGCAGTTCTCTTTACAGCAACCCCACACAAACATATTCACACGCTCACACACACACACACACACACTGCTCCATATACTGTACACCACGTGGTCTTTTGTTAGTCACTAACAAATGTTCTGATTATTGTGTCTGTATAGCAGTAATGATAACGACTCTTTCTGTGGGACTGTGCGTGTGTGTGTGTGCGCGCGCTTGCACATGTGTGTGTGTGTTGTATGCAAATACACATCACATTTCTGCCTGACAGAAGCACGGCACAAAGCTATATGATAGATGACTTGTGTACACACAAACAATCACGCGCGCACACACACACACACACACACACACACACGCACATACATTATAGACTGGAGTTGAGTGGAGTCTGTTGTGAAGATGAGTAAATAATGCTGTTCTCTGTGCAGATATTCATAAATGTAAATGTTGTTGTCCTACGTAGAGGGCTGGGAGACAGATAGGTTTGTGTTGCTGTCAGCATTGTAGTTGATTGGCCTGCTTAAACCTGCTCGTCTATGCCCGTAGTTGCTTTTGCTCTCTAACACACATCAATCTTCCACTCACACACACACACACGTACATGCACACACACACACATGCGGTTGTCTGGATGTTTATATTCAGCACCATGCTTCACTCCGCGGGGCACTCTCAAAGCATTATTATTATTTTTCTTATTATGATTAATATTAATATATGACCTCCATATGCTGGAATTATTCAATACTAAAGCCACCCCCCACACACACACACACACACACATACACACACACACACACCTCTCTCTCTCTCTCTCTCTCTCTCTCTCTCTCTCTCTCTCTCTCTCTCTCTCCTCATATTCCTCCATTATATCTCACCCACCCTGAATGACTTGTCTGTGTGCATTCTGACAAGCTGGAAGAATATAAAACAAGTCACCCTGCATCGATAACCCCCCCCCCCACACACACACACACACAAACACACATTTATATGAGGAGAAAATCTGCTCGTGATAGCTTGGTTCATTTCTGCTGCAAGTCTCGGGGTGACAATGCAACTCTATACTCCATCTATCTATATGCACACACACATGCACATTCACAAGCAGACATGCGCATGTACACACACATGCGGACAATGATACACACTGTGAGACGTGCACTCTCAAAATGTACAGAATCAGTGATGGATTAAGGAATATAACTGGGTTCCTAATATGCAAATCAAACAACTGCTCTTAGATTTAAAATACAATCACAGACAGGGATAGGACACATGCACGCACACATGCACACGCATGCCCACACACACACACACATACTTTGTCGTCAACACAGGCATAGCCGTGGTTAATTGCCAGGTGTGGGATAATGTGTTATTTAACGGACTGGTGAATTTGTTTGTGTTTTAGTTACCCATCAATGAGCAGAGACATATGTAACAGCGCAAACTCACACACACACACACACACACACACACACACACACACAGTACGTGCGCACACAAACGTGCACATGCACACCATTGATGCACACTTCTATGGTCATATTAAATGGCACTGGCCTTTGTGCAATACACCACAACAATCTGGAAATGAACCATCTTGTTGAGGTTTTGTGTGTGTGTGTGTGCGTGCATGCATGCGTGTGTATGTGTGTGTGTAGTAGAGCCGTGCAATTAATCAAATGTAATCGTGATTTCAATCTCGTCTCCTATCAATCACAAAAACAATGTAATCGTAAAATAATGATTATTTTGCACATTACATTTTGCAACTAAAAACGTATTTTTTCTGGTGTTCTGAATGACACGCGCACATGCAAAATATCGCACGGGAAACATCAAAGGGAAATTCACAGTTGAAGGTGTTTTCACTGTTTTTCACTGTGTTTTAGGTGCAGCAACTGCAACATCTGTCCAAAGTCAATGAGTTATTATGTTAAATAATCATGATTTCAATATTGATCAAAATATTTGCGATTGTTTTTTCCCCCAAAAGCAGCCCTAGTGTGTAATGCATGTATGTAATGCATTATGTATTCTTCAGCTTGCAATGTCTACACATACACATGCAGGAGTAAGTTCATGCTCTGTGAATATGTGTGTGCGTGTGTGTGCGTGTGTGTGTACAGAAGGCTGCGTGCATGTTGTGTGCATGTGCACATGTTGTCAGGAGAAGCTAATCCTTAGTAACAGACCGTACCTGTCTCCTGTGGTTGATGACTGGCCTGGGGTCAGAATCGGGCTGAGAAACTGCAGGTCCCCGAGGCTTTACAATGTGTTTACCACTCAAATTGACAACTGCACTACAGCTTATTATTGCCTTGCTCAACCACCGCAATGCATTATTGGTAAGAGAGGCTCCAGAGCCGCTTGCAATTGACTAGCGGCACACAGGCCTGTACTGCAAACTACAGTATGAAATGGTATATTCCATGATCATGTGTGGCTATAAATGCTATGTTTACAGTGTGTTGAGAACAGATACAGTATGAGAGGGACATACAATAAAAGTTTAGTTTAGATAGAGAGATAGCTATATTTTATTTTCCTCTTAACCATTATTGCCCCAATTGTACGGGCACCCCCACAATTATGTTTATGAGGTCCTGAGGTCCTAAAAGTAATTTAAAAAATACTAAAAATGTATTTAGTACAACTATTAAAACTATCAAATAATCACAATTTGTATAATGTGCTGGACATTTGATGTTATACTATTTGTTTCAATTCATTTTGATTTAATTTTATATACAGTGTAACGTATATATGTTTGTTATACTGTATATAACGTACGTATATACAGTATACGATACGTAGGTAGATAGATATGCAGTACAGATACTGTACTGTAGATATATATACTGTAGATATAGATTATATTTAGCAATAACAAAATTATTTGATGGATTGTTCAATATGTTCACTTTAATGTAATAAAATAATTTAAAACTTCCAGGAAAGTATACAACAAATATGTAAAGTTTATTGAACAAACCCAATGCATGCGCCCTTCCTTGCTGATGCTGTACTATAAACAGACCACCATATCCCTATAATGGGTAAATACGCCTTCATTTACAGTAAGAGGTGTATTTTCAGATGCGCCATCAACATGTGACACAACAAAACAGTGTGTGAGATGGTAAGGAAATTATAAATACGTATAGGTCATCTGATTATTGCATTCTTTTCTTTTTTTCAGTTGGACTGCATGAGAACATTGAGCATTATAAACGGAAAGCGGTTCCGTCCAAGAGTGGTAATACGATAAACGTATTTGTAGCCACTTCCACCGTTTGGAGTACCACGGTATGCCTGCATGTCGTAAATCAGTCGGTAAAAAACATTCATTTACTTTTGCATGTTTCAATGTTTTTACATTATTATTATTATTAAATACATTTCAAAGTAAAGTAGCTAAATTCACTATAAAGTGGCTGAATTTAAATATTTAAAATAAGTATTTAAATATTATCAATAAAAATCAATATCGATTGAAATTCAAATTCAAATTCAAATTCTATCTTATTTATAAATATGGTGCCCAATCGGGTATATATATATATACAGTATATACTGTAAACTTTATACATTATATACTGCATATACTGGTACTGTAGATACTGCATTCATAGAAACCCCACCCATGCACAGAGTCATGTCCAATGATCTGCTTCATGATGTGCAATGAACCGCTTCTTTATGGATGTCATGAGTCAAAAGGTTTAAAGACTATATTGGTCAGACCATGGAAGCTGGAACTAGTGCCAGAAAAACTGTTTTTCCCATTAACATTCATTTCAAAGTAAGGATTTATTATGATCAAATTGCATGGTTTCAAGTGGCCTCTTTAAGTTCTATACAGTATACAATATAACTATAATTATTTTCCCAGCGATCAGAGGTTATTTGAAAGGAAATAGGCTTTACAGTTATTCTAAAATTATTTATCCATCACATACGAGGCACGGGAATACGTTTTATGCACGTGCATACTCTATACAAGAGAACTGCTGCGTACAGTAAGAATTAATATTTCTGCTGATTAGATTTTTCTATTTTGAACAATGCTAATCAAGGTTAATAATATCTTATTAAATTACATTATAAACCCCTTTACTTTTAAAGGGAACCTGATGAATGATAATTGCCTTGCAGTTATTATTAATTATGTGATAATGATGCAAAGGGATTGTCATGGTAACCATAAAATAATGCTTTCGGATGCTCTTAGCTACTTTCTCTCTTTCCTTGACCTCCACAATATGAGAAAATTCTTACTAGACGTATTTCGCTTTTCCCATTACATCTCAAGTCGTCTCTCTGCAATCACATCTCTACTGAGGTCATTATTAAGTCAACATTTGTGAGAACTGAAGTTGCCAATGAGACCATTGCGCATACACTGTGTGCAGTGGTAAGGGGTTGGTTAAGAGAGAGAGAGCGAGCGAGATGGAAAGATCAGGGATGAGCCAGGTCTAGTGAGACGTGGTGTCCTTTAATTAACAACAGTCTTTTATAAATGACACACACACACACACACACACACACACACACAGCAGGGGCTAAGAATATTCTGCCTCTGGGAAAATATATTATATTGGCTGTAAATGTGTGCGTGGGGAGGGAGAGGGGGAAATAAACAAAAAAAGGCAAATGTGAAGGGATGATAGAATATTGCAGGCTCTGCATTATCTATGTAGACTACCAGGTTAAAGGTTAATCTACCCATGCAACACCTTTGAACCGAAATATTCGCTACATTATCTACATCATCACAGGGCCAACATTAGCCTTAGAATTTATTCAACGTAAAATGTCAGTGAGTAGTGCTGCAGTAACAGTCCTACAATGTCCCGTAATGTCCCAGACCACTCAAGACATTATCTCAGAGCATTACGCTGGGCCGACTGCCCCCCAGCTCTGAGTCTACCTATTTAAAATGTGCTCTTTCCCCATTTAATTTTCCTTGATTTAACTAAACCTACTTCTTTCTCCGACAAAAATATACAATGGTGGAATTTCATTAGCATTTATTATCACGTTTCTAGAGCCAAACCCATGCACAGACTACAACCACGTGTGCCGAAACCACACAGTGACGAAACCAAAAATACATAATATTTTCTAACATAAATAGTGAGATGCATTGGTATGTCTGGAGGCAATATTAGTTTATCCAAATCCACGAAAATTCCACTTCCTTATAGATTTGGATGGACCAATATTGTATACATTATTACACTATCAGCAATAACGTTGTGAGGTTTCCTATTATTTGTGTATTTCCTTGATTAATTTTAATTCATACGAATTCACTTTGCGTCTTTTGGTTTTATTTTACCTCATTAAAAAAATTAAATCAGGAAAGCAATGTAACTGTCAACAGACTATAATTCAGTCCCTTGCCTATAAAAACAACAGCACATATTCTGTTCTGCTGTGGTATACGGCTTTAATATGAGCTAGCATAAAAATGTGAGTCATGTCTGTATGTCTGACTGTTGTCTTATGAGCCTGATAAATACTGCTTACGGAGTCCTTCCGAGGGGAAATAGTTGCTTAATAGCCAAGATGGAGAGGACAGAGCTTTCATGTCGTAAAGATTCACTGCTAGATGTAGCATTAGCAAGCAGGTGTGTCTGTGGGTGTGGCATGCACATTTGTGTGTTTGTCGAGAGCTTTCTCCTCAAATTCAGGCAGATAGCGATTATATGTCATGGCCATGTTGGGGATAAGCAGGGGCGATCACATACCATGCAAGATAGCCATTTTAAATCGAGATGAAATCATGTGAAGTCTGGCACATTTTTGCAGACAGACAAACCTTTATCTCTGTGTTGAGACTTAGAACCTTTTTTGTATGAAAATGCAATCTGTCTATAGAAGAATATGTGACAAATAATAAATATAGGCTCATAGATAAGACCACGTGCGCTGGTAAAACTGTTATACATCCAGAAGTGGTGCGTGAATGAGCACAAAACAAACTTTTCACATGAATCTAGATAAGAGCTGAAAGAGAGAGAGATTAAAGGGAGCTGCAAAAAGGCTAATGGAAGGAGTGTAAACATGAAAGGAGGTTAGAGAGGGACAGAAAGAGGGAGTAAGTTGAAGGATGAGGAGAGGGAGAGATTGAATAGTGACACTGCGGGAACACAATGGGGTCACAATGAAGAAGTGCTTCTAATTGAACCAGATAGAGGGGAAGACAGCGAGGATTCAGAGAAGCACACGATGGAGAGGAGGACCTCGTAGCCAGACACAAGAGCAGGAGAAGGAGGAGCAGGAGGAGACAAAATGAATGGAAGCTATGTGAAGGAGGTTAAAGGAGAAAGGGTAATACATTAAAACCAGTGGAATAAGAAGTAAAGCATCTGGAGTCGTGTGGTGGAGTGTTTTGAACAGTGCTTTGAAGGCGGTGCTTCTAAAGTCTCTCCGTGTGCCGAGTAAGCTTAGACTTATCTGTGAGTAGCCTACTATCATAAGCAACACCGTAACAGAGGTACGCTGAGAGCAGCTAGCAGTGTGCGTTCACACTATTGGCTGAAACGGAATCGTGACCGCCATGTTACAGAGATTGTGAGATATAACACTGCTATAACCCTGGTGAGGCTGACAGATGCACACCCACATGCACGCATGCACACACACACACACACACACACACACACACTTGGACACCCACATGCACGCACGCACACACACACACACACACTTGGACACACACACACGCTTTGAATTGCATGCCCAAGGGCATGGACTTAACATCTGCAATACAGGGATCAGAATACAGAGAGCAGATAATTAGATTTACATTGCATTTGGCCTGTGAAATAGAGAGCTTAAACAAATGAATATTAAATAATATTAAATTCAAAAAGCCTGCAAGAGTTAATCTCTCTCTCTCTCTCTCTCTCTCTCTCTCTCTCTCTCTCTCTCTCTCTCTCTCTCTATCTCACACTCTCTCTCTCTCTCAAACACACACACTCTCACGCACTCACACACACACACACTTGCTAGTTACTTACTGTATGTTGGAGCTGTTCCAGTGAACGGCATGTCTGTTGGCGGACACCTGGATGAAGTTCGACAAGGTGAGAGTTGTTAGGACCCAGAGAGCCAGCTGTACCAGAGCCATGCTCTCCTCTTCTCAGCCTCAAGTTCCCGGGTCTCTCTGGCCACACTCTCGGTCCCCTTCAGCCCACTAAACAACGCGACTCAAACATCCCAGCAACTGCCTATCAAACGAAACGGAGCAACAAAAAAGGCTTCACGCATGCAAATTAATTGGTTCAAAGAATACAGTTGCGCGTTAATAATTCACTGAGAAAGTGTTGTAAAACACAAATTCCATTGTGGTGTGAGGCCCCCTCCCCCATACACAGATTGTGCGTCCCCTCAAAAATCTCTTATCCTCGTTTTCAGACGGGGGGTTTGTGGGTGCCTTGCCTGGCTCAGGTTTTAGTGAGCGGAGTCATTTACGACTAACCGCTGCCTGGTCCTCGCATAGTGAGCAGCTGCTCTTCGACTCGCCGGAGGACGAGAAAGGCTTGTAAAGCGCCTCGCATAAGAACAGTCTTTCTTCGGGCTTGAAATGCTCCTCTCTGGCGGCTTGGGAAAGAGTTGCAATAGACTGCGCTAAAGCTCACTAGACGAAATGATAGGGGCGATAAACTGTAGAGAACGACCCTTTCTCTAAGCAGGTATTACGCAAGAGTCCATGTATTTGCTTCTTCAATGTTGAAAAACGTATTATCTTTAAGATGTGTGGCGCCTTTGATTTTTTTCTTTACCCCTTCGAGGGGAATCCGTTGAGTTGTGCCGGATGCTGCAGGTGACCTCTCCACCCGCTGCAAACAAATCAAGCAGCCGATTTCATTAGGTCTTTTAAGACTCTATTCGACAACCATCGTTATCGTGAATGGCCTATCCATTCGTCTCTTGTTCCCAGTCTCTCTCTCTCTCTCTCTCTCTCTCTCTCTCTCTCTCTTTCTCTCTCTCTCTCTC
>JAODLL010082469.1:0-68325 GCA_026546735.1 Forbesichthys agassizii | reverse complement strand
ATATATAAGTTTTCTTTTTTTAAATATGTGGTATAATATATTTCTTTTTTGATTTACTACAAAGATTCCCGTTAATGGTGTAAATTTGTGTCAATGTATTGCTACCTTTTTAAAGACTAAAATATTACTTTTCTTATGTTAATAGTATAGGCTATGTATTGTAAAATACCCCCTTAATGTTCCTGTGTTATGGCTTGTGCAATGCAATACCAATTGAACATCATTCTGCATCAGAAAATAAATAATCAAAATACACTTATACATGATTCATTAGCGGTGTACATCCTTTTTTAAAATCAATGAATTAACTCTTCATACAAAATGTGCTAGAATGAGGTATTTATGACATGATTTCAGTGGGGGAATACAATGGGCTTTTTTTTCTATACAGCAGCAACATAAATTTCTTTACCATTGTTTGCTCAAATGGTAACAGTGAGGTGTTATCTTATTACATTCGTAAACTCAAGTAAACCAATCTTATGTAATTATATGACAGATGCTTATTTTGAGAAATGTTCTATGTTGTCTTGTGGGCAGGAGATAGGTCAGAAGGCAAATAATGAAGTAGCTTGGTGCCAGCTTAATGGGCCTGGTAACCAAGTGTCATTGTACTAAATGAGTGGTCCGTAATACAGCTTGTACAACATCCATTTATTGATTACAGATGTGGCAAATGGAAGCCGGTCCAATGATAAGAGACTTAGTTACTATTGTGACTCATTCCTTTGTCCCATTGCAGCTTGCTCGCTTGTGTGTATTTGTTCATTTGTTGCAACTAGAAAAGGCTCATCTCCATGGTGACACATAACAGATAAGTGTTGGCCCTAGAAGTGGACACATGTTGGATAGTATGTGATTTCTGCTATGAATCGGACCACTGGACTAATGTTGTCACATCAGCATCCCAGGAGCTGATGTCATAATCATAGTCACTTCATTCACCAGCTGGAACTTTCAGACATGTCAGCATTTTAATTGCTGTCAATAGCAGCAAATGGCTAGATTGAGACATTCAATAGGTCATGTTGCTCTTCTAATCTACAGAATGTTAAATGAGAGTTTGGATGTTGTGGTCTGCCGGAGTGTGTTGACTCACAGGAGGTTGGAACACTAATCTCTCTGGGCGTTGCATCGCATGTACTCTATAGTGTTTCATCAGCATCAGATCCCTTTTAATTTCACCATACATAACACTATCCAGAATAGTGTGGGTCATGTGACACATGACCATACCATGAATTAAGAGCACAGTGAGTGCATTCAATTCAGTAATTCTCTTTGCAGGCAGCTCGGCTCGCTTTGTAAACTGCAGATACAGTTGTAATGTGATTTCGATGGTGGGACAAAATGGACAAATCTAAGGTTGGGTGAGAAAGAATGAATGAGAGAGCAATTAATGAAAATATGCATAATAGAGTACAGGCAGGCCCGCTGAGTTTACTGTCAGAATTATGACAGGAAAGAGGAGAGGGAGAGATTAGAGATTGTGGATTTAATCCCCTGGCCATCTGTTCTACCCCCACCCCCACCCGCTCCTCCAGCCTACACAAAATCCAAATTCAACACCACTGTTAGCAAGGGTTGCGACGTCACCGCACGCTTTGTTGTAGCCTGTTAAAACAACGCGTGTGACTGTGTTGTCATTTAAACAAAGTTCACAAAAGGGATTCAAATAAATAACTGTAATTAACAAGAATAAAATAATATTGACTGTCAGATCAACCGAATAAGCAAATCACCTTCCCAAGTCGGGAAGGACAGAAATGTGCAGTTCTTAAGCCATCGTGTCTTTATTACATCATGCAGCACTTGCTTCTAAAGTGCTGCAGAGTAAGTAAGGAATAGTAAAATATCATTCCTTACATCTCTGCCCATTAGAGGACAATAACTAACAAGATTGTTTAGAATTAGATTCCTCATGCTGGGAACATCAAATTAGAAAATGGTACGCTTCCTTTTTGTTAAATGTTGTACGAGGCATCTAGTTCTTGAGATTGACAGAAGAAATATGTAATCACAATATATTGTGTTTACAGTACGAAGTGGAAATATGTTGTAAAGGTGGAGGCAAGGTGCAATCCTGAATTCCTTGCACTTTCTGCTGGTCTACAGAAAGCACGATCACTTCCAAAGAAATCCCAGAGGAGGTTTGTTGATGCCTCCAAAGGAAACTGGACTTAAGCAGCAGTTTTCCACCATAACCCTACTTTATTGCTTCCTGCATCTCCGGTCACATAATGTGAATTAGCACAGGCCACCGTGCCAGCTCATGGGGCTGTGAATGCATGGCACAGTTACTGTTGGTGTTAATGAAGCTTAAATGGAAATAATGAGAAGTCACCGCCGTCTCTGCACTCATCCACAGTTTCCTTTCCTTTTCACAGAGAGGAATGTGCAAAGCAGGAAACACTTATTTTGATAAGAATCCTCCCCTCACTTCCTTAGTTAAGGAACAAAGTATATTCTTCGTCTTTGTTCCTGTTTTTACGAGGCATTGTGTGGGGTGTATTCACTGTAGTTCTCGGGTACGAGTTATATGCAGACTATTTAGTTATTGCTAAATATTAGATATATACAGTAAACAAGGCTAAACAAACAATGGTGTGGTATTCCACAGTTATGTTTTTCCTCTTGCCTTAATCTAATCCAGCCCATCTGCCATCACAGGCTTCAGTGGTTTAGTAGATTGACATGATACAGCAGCAGATTAATCTCATAACAGTTATTGTACAGATGCAGCAACTGGCTAAAGTGTGACGTTATCAAAGACAAAGAACAAATGTGTTCCGGTAAACAGTCTTTCTGTTGTCATTATGTCAGTGTTTTTTATTACAGTGTTGGCTATTAGTGGCTTACCTGTTTTGTTTTCCTACCACTCAATTGATACATTTATAGAATATTAGTAATCTTTATTTTATTTTACCTTTTTTATTTTAACAGCAAGTCCAAAGAGACCTGGCCAATGTAGCAGTTGAACAGATACACAACATATTAAAATACATTTAATAGTTGCATGACTTTTTATTGCATAAATAAATATCTTTAACTTAAATGTATGAACAATATTATTATGTTTATTAGTATGTATTATGGATATTTCATATGTAAAGCTTAGAGGTAAGATCATATTCAGGATGGACCCTTCGCCAGAAACACATATTATGTTGGAAGACTGGGGGGAGAATACGGTACCGGTAGTAGCTAGCTATCAGGTAGACATAGTCAGGGTACTACATTCTTCCGGTTACGATTTGACAACTCTTACATATTTAAAATGAATACAGTATAGTAATTATATTACCATAGAAATGTGTTTGGCTGTCCCAAGAGTGCAAATCCATTTAGATTTTCAGCATGACTTCAGGAAATTGAAAGATTTAAATGTTTTAATGGCTCTACTCGTCACATCCGTTTAATCCCCCAAGGTCCTTGCTGATTTACGAGTGTACTTTTGTAATTCTGCGTCATCAAATCCAAATGTTAACATTAATAGGCGTCGCCCTCTCAGCCCCTCCCCTTATCTCCCTCTGCTCCTATTTTTAACATTTATATAACTTGTGGGTGCAGTCTGGTGCACTCAGAGCTGCGGGTGAAGCTAAACTTTAAAGGTATAGTCAGTGATTGTAAGCTAATGCACTTTATGTGAAATTCAGCGGTTATTTACTCATGGTCTTGTTTCTGCCCATTCTGTGTGCATGCTGAAAAATTAATCTGGTGTTTCTACCCAGGCCTGGCTCTATAAATGGGAATGCAAACAAAGTGGTGCAGACTGCACACAAGAATTAGCATGCTGTAACCAGACCCAAAAACAATTTTGTGGTCAAGGTCTGGACATGCTTCACTGGGAAGTGTTAACATTCGTTGCCTCCTACTACATGTAGACCTCTGATTTAATGTTGAAACTATTGCACAGCGTTGAACAAATCAGTGTTGCTACAACTGTTTTGATCACCTCATCTAGCTCTACCATTTTGAACGCTTGATTTAAACGTCGGCTCACTAACCCACGCTAATGAGTGGCTGTGAAAACACTAATGCGAACAGGGTTTCCAGACTGTAATCTAAGTGAAAATAATTGATCTGAGAGCAATAGTCTGGCGGAGTCAGGCTAAACAATAACAATATCCTAGCCTTGGCAGTGTGTTTTCAGTGTATGGGATGAAGCTTCTGAAGGAGCTTCTGTTTTTGTTTTTGAATTAGTTAAAATATCAACTAGCTTTTTTCAGAATTTTTGAATAAAAAAAAAAAAAACTTGGTTTGCATAATTTAACCAATGTGTCCCATCTATATTGTTTATCAGTATAACAAATAAACAGTACTAACTAAGTAGACCTGTTACAATGTTCTCTTCAGATGACTACTATGTATACACAATAATGACACGACTACTGTATGTGCTTATGTCTTCATGCTCATTCACACATGGCTGTAGTAATGAATTGGTTAGACCTGTATAACCATGGTTCATGTTTGTTTTCCTCTTGGTTAAGCAAGCCTCATTGTTCAAATATGTGTAAATAGTGCATATGTATTTTTCAAATGTGCACTGTTGTTTTTCAGATAAGGTTAAACATTTTGATTTTCCCTGTTGTCGACTCATAAAATATAGCTGCCTAAAAATGTAGCAAAATCTTGTCTGTTCATATGACTAACTTATATTTGTCTTTTCTTCTGCAGTGAAAAAAGCCAAACTTCAAGGACCTCCTAGTGAGTAAAATGGTTTACTTAACAGCATTTAGTAGATGCTTTTCTCCAAAGCAACACAGACTAGTTACATTCATTTGAATATTTTACAAGTATGGAACTACTGTAAAATGTATTTCTCACCAAATTAAAAATGACAATTGTGTCTCATTTGTTTGGGAAAGGCTGTATGCAAATCAATTAGTTTTGGGAAGGTTGATTTCTGCATTGCTTACTGTAACTCACTGTGCTTCTAGGCTAGCCCACAGAGAGATGATCTTAGATCAGTGGTGGCTAAATCTAAACCCTCATGCTCTCCTCCTATACAAATACCTCCAATGTTTAGCTCCATTCCTATTCTATAAGTCTTGTTGTGATCATTGCAGGTGATAAGAGTACAGGTGTCAATTTGCCTGCGTGTCAGGTGTCTGCGATTTCACTCTTTCCATGTCCACAACTGCATTAATTGGCAACAACCTGCCTGCTGTAAGGATCCAGCTAATCTCTACGTTTGTTTAGCACATGTTTATCCAATTTCCTATTCAATTATCCACGTAGTCTTTTATAGCCCATACGTCAGTGACATGATTAAGCAGCTGTGAGATTCAGGAAATTACCAGAAACAGCACTCTAATCGTTTTTGTATCTAAATATTTAACCGTTTATTTAACCAGGAAATCCCTTGGGATTAAACATCTATTTTTCAAGGGATTGGCCAAGATAGCATACCATTCGAAAAAATGGAGCACATTAAAACGGCCAAGGGACAACATTGACTTATTACAACATGCAGGAATAGCAGTTGCCCCCGGTTACACAGTTAATAATCAAAGGTTCTTACCCTTAGGCACTCAAGTATACTTGCTTCAATCAATCAATCAATCAATCAATCTTTATTTATATATCACTTTTCATACAAATTCATTTAACTTAAAGTGCTTCACAGTACGTCATTAAAACAATTCAAAATGAGTAAAAACAATACAATATATAAAAAATAAATGAATACCACCACTCATGTTACATTCATCATCCCAACAAACCACCAGGGAAACCCCAGACCCGGTCCCCAGCCACCTCAATCTCAGTCAGAGAAGGGAACCCCGAAGATATTGACAGAACGAGCCTACACACCAACATACATACCCCAGACCCCCAAGGATATGGCACCAGGAGCGCATCACCGAACACAGACACTGTGCAGGTGACTAAATGGGCCAGCTCCCCCCAGCTAAACCCCCAGGCACTGCAGGCCAGGGCACACACCCACCCATAATCCAGCCCATGCTTGTGTAGGATGTACTGCATGGTCCTGTTACAGTACTTTGGCATGGTGAATGTGGACTGTGAACCCCTTTTTGGCTTTGTGAGGTGACCTTTGCCCTCCTCCCATCCCTCTAACCCTGCCATGACACCTCCCCTACAACAAACACTCATGAGATGCTCAGCTAAGTCTGTGTTTTGCTGTAGGCCAAATTCAAACACTTGTGTTTATGTCACATGGTCAAATGGTGTAGGATAATATGCAAATATCCTCCCGTACACTATATTGCAATGTACTATGGTATTTCTTCTGCTCTGTAGTATTAGCAACAAGACAAATCGATTTCGTAATATAGGTCATTCTCACTTAATTGTCTTCCTTGTCCCGAATGTTTACCCAGTTTCCATGAATGCATCTATAAATATGTCACGAGTGTTGGCTAGTCCTCTGTGCCTGTGATAACACCTGCTAATCCTTTTGTGAAGGCAGCAGGACCTGCGTGCTTCTTGCTGCCATAGCGGAAAGTTCTGTTTGCTTTGTGTTGTGACCACACCTTGAATCAGCTTGTTCTGGTAGGCTTGCATCATGCTGTTTATACAAACAAATCAATCAATCAACATTTATTTAGATAGCACGTTGCAGCAACCCGCAGGTATCCAAAGTGCTTTACATCGACCAGAAATGAACAACACAAAATTCAATAAAAACAATAGAAGACATGAAGGATGGAAAAACAAGAGAAGAATTGGGAATCTGTCACCCTACTACTGTGTATTAAAAGCCATCCTAAATACATGTTTTAAGTTGTGATTTAAAAAGAACTACATCCGTATTAGTAAGAATGTCCTCAGGTAGCTTGTTCCAGAGCCTCGGGGCAGCAACAGCGAAAGCACGATCACCCCACTGTTCGTACCTCGACCTCGGGACTTCTAAAACCAGTTGATCTGAAGACCGCAATGGCCGATCTTGCCCACCTAAAGTTACAATCTCTGACAAATAGTCTGGGGCCAGACCATTTAAGGCTTTGAAAACAAACTATAACATCTTAACGTTGATTCTAAAATGCACTGGAAGCCAGTGTAGTGTATATAGAACGGGGTGATGTGTTAAAGATAGATGTTAAAAAGCGAGCAGCAGCATTTTGCACAAGTTGAATACGGGAGATGGAGGTTTGACTTGGACCAACATATAGAGAATTACAATAATCCAGCCTTGAACTAATAAAGGCATCGCCTTCTTTAAATCATGCCTGTTAAAAAAAAGTGGTAAATGGACTGCATTTATCTAGCGCTTTTCTAACCTTTCGGCCACGCTTTACAGTATGTTTGCCTCACATTCACTCAATCACACCATACATCAATGGCAATTGCTGTCATGCAAGCAACCAAGGGCATCTTACTCAAGTATGCTTACGGTCCCGGTCAGCACCGGGGTTTGAACCCACGACCATTTGGCTGGGAGCACAACACCCAGACCCCTAGACCATCCTGGCTAAAAGCTTAGCTTTAGCCAGTAGACGAAGCTGGAAGAAGCTCATTCTGACCACATTGTTATTTGCTTGTCAAATGTCATGCTGCAATCGACTGTCACACCCAAATTCGTAACAGTTTGCTTGGTGTATGATCTAAAGCTGGACTATTTGAAAAGAAAATTGGCTGTAGCACGCTGCAGTTTGACCTTGAACAACCAGCGGCCACCAGCTGACAGGTTTTCCACTGATTGCCTTTGGAATCAGGTTTGATAAGGTCTATGTTGTATGCTGTGCGAAAGCCTTGTATGTCCAAATAGCCAACTTGTTCATGATTTGAAACGAATACACTCCTTAAGAATGTTAAAAATGTATGACGTTATTTTAAACAAATCTCCCTAGTGTGCCTTATTGTAGTTCAAATGGATTTCTAATAAACATGGAGCATACATACCATGTTTATGTGCCTGCAGGAGTTATAGAATTTTGTCTAATAATCGGACTTTGCTAACCAGTAAAGATGATTTACTTTTGGGATCAGTTTTTCTTAATTTTAACTCCCAAATATCAACATTGGTATCTTGACTCAAAATCCAGTATACTGTTGGTCAGATTCTCCATTAGGAGAGCCAGAGCTCTCCCATTGTTTTAATAGCGTAACCTCCCAAAGTGTGTGTGTGTGTGTGTGTGTGTGTGTGTGTGTGCGTGTGCGTGCGTGCGCGTGTGTGTGGAATGCAAAATGTCAGCCTTCCATCTGCCTGTGTTTTTCTGACTTATTTATTGAAGAACTCCCCATCCATCAATAATGAAAGAATACACTTGACTTGGGCTTCGTGGCTCAGTGGGAGGCCCTGGAGAAAATGTGCGCTGCCACCAATGCACATTATGGGACGTGTGGCGTAGATCTTCCCGCAATCCTCTCATCAAAGTGAACTCCTGATCCATTATGCAGCCAGCTGTGCTTGTGTGTGTCTGCGTGTGCATGCAGGTGTACGCACACGCAAACAAGTAGTGCTTCTGTATAGTGATAGAGGAGTGTGTGTGTGGGATAGGGTTAGTGCCGTCATAGGCAAGCGATGGTGCTTCCTTCTGACTGGAGCAGATGGTATCTGTCCTTTTTATTGTAGGTGGGTCAGTCCTGTAAAAGGGACCACATCTACTATCTACACACTACTAAGTGGCTCTGATCTAATCCAATGCAACCTCCTCTTTTGTCTCTGTCAGGAGCCATACTCAAGTGTGGTGCAAGGCATGGGGCTATTTAATTAGAGCAGGGTCCTCTTGTAGTGACGGCTGGGTCCTCGAGACACTAATGAAGCGGCCTGTGTCTTGTCAGTTGTCAATACAGCTCCCTAGAGATGAAAAGCTTGTCTTTTTTTGCGCTTCTCCGGAATGTTCTGCGGATCCCGCCCAACGCCATTGTAGCAGATGTTCACTGTGTTTGAGGGTGGGGGGTGTTTACTTATCAGGCTGGAGCACTGATGGTTCAATGGGAGAGTAAATGTTCCAATTAGTCACCGGGGGAAACTGTACAGCCTGATCAGGTGGTTGGTTGTTGTTTGATCAGGTGAACAGATAATGCATGCATGTGTGTGTGTGTGTATATTATGCTTGCCTATTGTTTCGGCGACTGTGGTGGTCAGTAGAGTTTAGCATCACCAAGAGAATATCTGGTGGTAGCCTACTGCATATTGTGTGACGGGTCTAGTTATCTTCTAGCCAAGCTAAGCATGTGACCTCTGTCAGCAAAATATATGCAGTTATGTCACAACCACGCATCTAATCCTCTACCTCCCCCCACCCCACCCCAGGACTGGCAGCTGGGGTAGGTTTTGGCGTGGCCCTCCCATGTAGCGCTGCCAGCTCAGTACCAGAGCTGGCAAGCCACAGATGATGGCAGGCGGTGACAGTTGGCTACGTGAACCGGGACAGCTGAGTGTATTGACACCAGCAAACGGCTCCTAGCTCGCTAACAGGTTTCAGCTGTGTACTGTAGTCCCCATGGCAAATATGCAATCTTTGTTATATTTACTTAGTTTGTGCAGCATCGATCGTTACACATCGCTGTATTATCTTCAAACGCAACAGACAGGGCCACTTCTAAAAGAAGAGAATGGAATCCCCCACTGACACAGGTCCTCTAACCTTAGCTGCTCCACTGTCTTGACCATATGTAGTGTGACAAGTCAGACCTTTCATTTTAGTTTAGGGACACGGCCTGTGTATGTGTCAGATGTCGGTGTGTGTATCTGTGTGTGTGTGTGGGGGGTGGGGGGAGCTCAGCCAGAGGCTCTGATGTAGTGGGACTGGTTTTCATCAGAGAGATGACCAGGGTCAGGTAGCTGGTGGTGGTGGGGTTGTGTCAGTTTGTTAGCACAGGTCTTGATGCTACTTTCCCTGTAGTTGTTGGTTTAGAAACTTTGAGCACAAGCCCCTCCCACACCTGATTGACATGTGTTCACAGTGGTCTCTGCTCCGCCCTCCTACAGCTGCTCAAACATCTCTAGGATGCTTTTATCAAATGTAGTGAGCAAGTGGTTCTGGGGTTCTGGTGGCACTGTAATACACGCAGTATTCCTTTTAATATGGGATCTTAGAGCTGTCATTCATCTTGCATTGTGCTGTGGTCTTTAGCCCAGTTCTCTTAAAGATGATTAATGTTATTTAGAAAAAAGTGGACATGACACGTTAGTATAAGTAGGCCTCAATATATGTGTAGTATGTATTAAAATAATCTAAAATGTTTTACTGTTATTTTATTTATCTTTTGTCTCATTTAGGCTACCACGTTTTTCCATTAGTTTCCAAGTTTGCTGTCTCTGATAGTCACTGTTTTCAGCTTCATGTGAACATGTATCTTTGTCACACCTCCCTCAAGTATCATGTGTTATGTTATAATCCATGTCATCTCTCTTTTTCTGTTTTTAGATAAGTTCAACACCTATGTGACACTGAAGGTGCAGAATGTCAAAAGCACCACAATTACTGTGCGGGGAGACCAACCTTGTTGGGAACAAGATTTCATGTTGTAAGACCTCATACTAAAATCATTACTGATACTGTCTAGGTTCTAGGATTGTTCTTAGGTTGTAGATGGTTTTCTACTATATTAAAGGCAAAGTAAATGTATTAAAGTTCATTCTTGAACGCTTGCTAACTTCGAGCTCAAATCAAAACCAAGTTCCTCAGAAGCTCCACCCCACACATTGAAATGCATTCTGAGCTAAAGGAACTGTTGTTGTGAGCGGCCTTTGCAATTTTGTTCTTATTTACGGAGCCAGGGCTGTGTATAAGTACTAGGGGTGTAACGGTTAACCACAACCAATCCACGGTTCGGTTCATATCTCGGTTTTTGAGCAACTGTTCGGTTCATATCGCGGTTTTATTTTAATTTTTTCTTTTGAGTGGTATAAACTGGTATTTTTTACTGGCCCTGATTACATTCTGTAGAATAGTCTTCTTTTTTTATACGTTCTGCCACTAGATGGAATACTAGTACTATCTTCAGCCAAACAAGAAAACGCTTCTTGTTGCCACCCTACAAGAAGCGTTTACTTGTTATTTACTAGGTAAACAAAAACACAAAAAGATGAGATTGGATTATGTTACAACACCCTGCTCAGGACAATTTTCCACTATATCCTTAACATATAAATAGTAATTGTTTGCTGCTATATTCATGTTTAAAATAGACAGCTTTTTAAACATTTGGAATGCTAAAAAAATAAAACACTGCAGTTGCTGTAAATTACAAAATGCAAGCAGACAAACAAACAGTTTGGAACCACATGATGGCAAAACGGACAGCGGCCAGAGACATTATGTTGTGCTCTTGTCAAAGACACACTGCTTTCTTTTCTGTTTTGATTATCAAGCTATACGTTATCAATAAAAAGCAGGGAAAGTAAAATAAGCATTTAACACTAATCTTCACACTTTTTTCGGGGCTGGCAGATTGAAACACAAGTTTAAATCTGCCAGCCCTGAATATCAACAGAACAATATCCATTTCAAAGTAGGATTTTTGATGCTCAGCCTAGTGTATACCATTTTCAGCATGTCTGCTCTCACAGCTGAGTCCATACAAGTCTTTGTAGGAAAGAATCATGTTCCACTGCTGTTAATATCCATCCTGCTAAACGCCACTTTAATTTCCTTGTCTCGCGCTCGCAGCGAAAGGTATCTATGGCTACGAGCAAGAGTATGCACATTGTTGCATGTGCATGGCTGTTAGTCTTTTGTCTTCATTGTGAGCTTGTTTGTTTTTCCAAACCTTCGTCATTCTGCTGAACATTAATGAAGCACTCACCATATGCACAGTACCTGAGCACCACCTGCCATTGTGACTGTTATTTATTGTAAGCCAGAAGCCATGTTGGCTGGGATGTAGGCCAGCTACATTAAGGAATTTCAATTGTCCCAGATATTTGTTCTGGGGGAATCAACTGCTGGCATTGTGCCCACTGCCACTAGTGATCTACTGGCACTAATGTAATGTGTTATCTGTGGGATAGGCTTAATAAAAAGTAAAAAAACATTGCTACTTCCTGTAGTTATTTTCAATGACTACAGAATATCTGTGGTCATACTCAAGAAGAAGAAGAAGACATGTATTTATATAGTGCCTTTATCAGACAAGAATGCTTTAAACAACAAAGTGCATTTATAGATAAAACCAAAATGAGTAAATACAGTCAGTATCTGAATGGACACCGGAAGCAGCTAACGATTAACCTGAACAGAAAGGTAGCATTGAGAGAGCAGTTCCAAGCGTCACCGTTTATATGGGGTGTGAATGCAGGCTTTGGAAAGCACCTTTATCTGCACCTGGCCTCTCAAACACCATGGTTACACGGCCTCACCGCTCTTCTCCCATGTGTCTGGTCTCTTTGATTATCTGTTCTCTCATCAATCTTTTGTTTGTCCCGTCGTGAGATGAGAATATGTAAATGATGTTGTCACATGGTTCCTTTTGAATATCCACGTTCCTTTTTATTACCGTCGTCAAGCTCTTGTGAATATAGTGAATGGCGGAGTAGGGCGGGGAATTGTATGTGACAGCTGAAACATCTATATCAAAGTATCCTTGGTTTTAGATGTTCAGTTAGATGACAAACATGATCTTCATACAATATTCTATTCATATTTCGTTTAACACCAAAACGTTCATATATCTGTTTATAATCTGGGCACAAAGTACTGATATATGCTAATCTGCAAGCACAACTTAACTTTCTCCCAGTGAGATCAACCAGCTGGACCTGGGCCTCATCGTGGAAGTGTGGAATAAAGGCCTCATCTGGGACACCTTGGTGGGCACGGCCTGGATCCCCTTGAAATGTATCAGGCAGTCGGAGGAGGTTAGTAAGTTTCCGTGTATACGTGAGCGCCTATGTGCCTTAACAGTGCTGTGTGGCACCTAGTTAATTTGTCCATTGGCGTGTCAGTCCGGATGTTACACTTAACGGGACACTGCCCAATTTATGTCTGAATGGACCGTTTTCCACAGACGTGTCTTAGAGTGACAAGCATGCAGTAGTATAGTCAAAACAAACTATAGCGACGCAAACCATACATCATCAATACACTGGATCTAGAAGCATCCCTCTCTACTCATCCCCCCGCTGCTCTCATAGACTGACACCGTTCTCTACGTATCCTCCTACAGACACCCACACTGTGTTTGAAGCATCAACAGTGAGCAGGAATCTGGCAGGGGGAAACCTCAGGGAGTCTACCTCCGAACGTGAACTCTGCTTGTTAGCCGTAGAGTAGTGGAGAGTTAGTGCGCTCATCGTGCACTATGACGTCATGAAAGTGTCTGTCTGTGTGTCTGTCTGCCAGGAGGGCTCAGGGGAGTGGATCTTCCTGGATGCCGAGGTCCTTATGAAAGCCGATGAGATCTGCGGCACCAATTGCAGGACCCCCCACCGCGTGCTGCTGGACGCACGGTTCGAGCTGCCTTTCGGTGAGATCTCGGTGGTGTTAAACCCCGCCCCCACTGCCACTCTGTCTGTATGTATGCATGCGGGGCTGCTGCTCTGTATGTGCGCCTCCACTTGGTGGCACCGGCAAGAGGACATCGGCACTTGAATTCCTCTCTCTCTTTTAATGTTTTTACTAGATATCAGTCGTATCCTGTGTACACCCTCTGTCCTTGATGCAATCCATTTGCAACATAGTATAGAATATCTCACCGCTGTGCGTGTCAGTCAAATTTGTGACGTGTGCTCTGAGAAACGCTTGCCGCAGTACACACGATCAACAACAACTCTTCAGTTGATGGTCATATTTAGTTTACAGTAGTTTTACTCTGGATCTATATCTTTGAGCCACCAGCACTGTATCAATCACACACTCATGCATACCCTTTGATGAAAGGCATCAAAGTTTTAAGTGAGGTGCCTTCCCACTGAGTGGGTGAAAGGCTTTTCATGTTGTTTCAGAGCGAGCCTTTCATGGTCGCAAGAGGCCAGTGTTCGTCACGACACTCTATGCCACCGGCCCCATTCACTAAATCTGTGTTGGTGTTCCTTTTGAAGTCCCGGCCTTTGTGTCTGGCCTTTAACGTGCATCTCTCTGCTAAAAACAGGACCCTGTGTATGCACCGTGGTCCCACGCGGTGAACAAAACACACTCCTCCCCCACTCACTTGCACGTGAGATCACGTGAAATGCTAATATGTGGCTATGTTGAGTTGTTAGCATTGGGTTCAACTTTTTGCTAATCTTGTAATGTATTGTTGCGTATATGGTAATGTTGTCTTCAGAAAGTGTGAGGATAATTGTTTGTAATATATACTATATATATATATATGAGATCATAGTTTATTAATGTATGTAATTATTTATAACACCATCCTTTGTTTTGTGTTTTTGCTTTTTTAAATGTAGTAAATACATTTGACCAACAACACAACTCTGACATTTGTATTCCCAGTCTCTTAAAAGTTTTCTGGTACTTCCAGCTTAACATCCTTTTAATATTGTGTTCTTATGTAGATCCTAAAAAATAAAGTAGCATGCATTTGGTTTGGAGAACAAGTTTGTGTGTACTCTATCAATGAAAAGGGAATGTACCTGTATGTCTGCAGTTTGTAATCACACAGTTAACTCTCATATTGTATATTTATGTATTTGTGTCTTGTCACCAGACATCCCAGATGATGAGGCACGATACTGGACCGGCAAATTGGACGATCTTAATACCATGGGGATCCACGATGAGGTAAATAAAATCTCCTTTACATTTTCATATGGAAAGAATTGGATTTGACTATTTGTAAAACGAGTGATGGGAAGTGGTGCTCTTCAGAAGGCTATTTTGCATTGATCTGTCACGTGAAATACTGAATAAGTTAAAGCGTTACCTCCCCCAATGACCTATATTAGCAATATTATTTTAGCGGTACTTGCTAGTAACATATATGCATGCTAGTTGTGATATTTTTATTCTCTCTTTATTCACCAAACTACATGATGTTAAAACCCCCCAAAAAAAAAAATATATATATATATATATATTGTGTGTATATATATATTGTGTGTGTGTATATATATTATTTTTTTTATCTTTTCTTATTAATGCCCATTATAGTACCCTCTCGAGGATGAGGTTCAGAATCGCCTGCTGCCGTTTGCTGCCTCCCAGTGCTGTGAGTTGGTCCTCCAACCCCAACTAACCTCTAGAGGGAGCCATTTCTCCATTCCTGCAGCTCACAAGCTATCTGTTAAATTCATGTTCCACTCTCCATCCCAACAAAGATTTAACATCATAAATCAATGGAACGAAATCCACGAAGCCTCCAGTTATACATGCATTCATTCAATGTTTAATATACACATGTTATGTAATGTGTTTGCATGTTTTAATCTGCAACGTTTGTGATGCTTTGTTGTGTCTACATCAAGCCATCTCTGTCACTCTGCCACAAATGACAATATAAGCACGTTCTCTATTTATGTAACATTTCCTACTTTTTCTAACACCACCTCTCACTTGAAACGTCTACACTTTCGCCAGGCAACTATTTCGGATGGGCTGACCCAATGAGTATGTAGAATGCACTTTGATAAACTTATGTATTTCCCCAAAGCTTCCTTGTGGCCAATCCTCAATGCTACATGCATGTCCCTATATCTGCTGTTCCATAATAACAACTAACATAGATGTTTGTCTCATTTTATCAGCTCATTTGCTTTCCCTTGTGAACCATTCCTAGTTTGCTTTTTAAAATCATTTTTACTTTCTTTATACTTTTGTTCATTACTTTTGTATAGATTATCAAATTAAATTGTGCATTTGTGGTAATAAGAGGATTCAGATCCCCTTTCCTTTTTAATTCCCTGCCTGTGACCACTGCCATTGTTTGCCAATGCTTACAATTGTACGGTGACACATACAAATATTTTTCTAAAGCCACATTAAGTCCCTTTTAAAAAATCTAAACACAACTAAATAGACTCCCTGCTTTCCTGTCTGGAGTGGAAAAATGACATTCAAGAGTGTACTGTCCAGCAGTATTCAATTTAACGGGTCTGATTAATAGGATAGGAGCTGCAGCAGCACTGCAATACCAATAGGGGACAGTAATTGTCAAGCACTTCTGAAATGTCCACTCACACAACATGTTATATACTGTATATACAGTCTATTATGGGAACATGTCAGTTTGATCCTGGTCTTCACACTTTATTGCCATGAAAATGTACAGTTCCATATTGAGATTACATTTGTTTTAAACCTCAGTTTCCTGGAATTGTGTTTGAACAATAATGTATTAGTCATAGCATTTGTTAGGGTAGTTAATTAATGAAACTATCAATTAAATATAAGGTAATCTGATCTTGATCTGGTTTTTATATTTATACTACAGTATAGTGCAGAGTATATGCTAAATGCTATGTCTCGTAAAAAAATGCATTACTTTAAATTATTCTATATACTATTTAGTTTATGCTTTCAGATCAGATTTAGTAGGGTAAGCAAAATGTTTCTTGACACATGAGCTTGTATTTTCTAATACAATGGTTTTCAAGCTTACTTTAACGCAATCTCCATTAGTTCTTTTGGTTGCATGAAAAATATCTACTAAACTACTATTAAAAATGATGAAAATGGCATTAAAACATCTGATTATGAGCTACACTCTTCTTTCTTTCATTCTTTGAAATATAATCAGTAAAAATGCATGACCTTGACGCTCCCTGCTTTTTACCATGGCTTTCCCTGACAGTCCCATTATTTAATTTTCCTCCAGATACAGTATGCAGATAAATAAAACTAAAGTACATGAAGAAAGAAATACAATCAGCTATCGGGTTGTTTGCATATATTTGCTGTTGGTTGACAACCTCAATTATCAGATGTATGATCTCAATTGTTTTTAAGCCATCGATTTCAGAAGCCAATGAAAAAAATGATGTTCATATACACTGAGGGGGAAAAAAAGCTGTCCTGAGAAATGTACATTTTTGAGAGGTTTTCCTCTAGCATCCGTGTTAGTAAGGGCATTGTTGAGGATGAAGCACTTTATTTTGCCCTTAACAGGGGATGTAGTAATGTTATTTAATATGAATCAAGAAAATGCAACAATGTCTTATTGCTAATGTAACACGTCATGTTTCTTTGCCTGCAGCTCTGGATGACCAGGATAGTGACTACCGTAGCGAGACAAGCAACAGTCTCCCCCCCCGCTATCACAGCACAGCCCAGCCTAACTCCTCCATGCACCAGTACCCCATGGGGCCCAGGGTGCCGCACCACTTGGACTCATGCACAGACTCGGTCCACAGCTTCGACATGGACTACAGAGAGCAGAGAGGCAGCAGGTATGCACAAGTCCCCACACAAGACGGTAACATTGCACCTGATAATTTGCAGCATGCCTGCATCAAAATGTGCTTGGTGCTACATACCACAACATGCCTACAGTAGTTTATGAATGGATCTGGTTCATGAGTATGACTGCCGATTGGCCACAATGGGCTTTAGTGGAAAAGAGATGTCTCAGCAGAAGCACTGAAATAGCTGCCTAAGTGCCAACAACAAACAAATCTATTAAAAAATAGTTACTTTCTATTTAGTCAGAAAAATGCTGATACTGATCAACAGTAATATAGTGTTACTCTAATGTAAAATAATCACTAAAAAAACATTTGTTGCAGAGTATACAGTACAAATAGTCATCCAATCATTCAAGTTATTGCTATTGGAATGCTACTAGTGTTACGTATCAATTAATTCATACTATTTGCATAAAGCTGTCTTCTATTGTGATATTATGCCTGCATGCACTGCTTAAATTCTCTTATTTTCTTGTTTGCTTGTTTTTGTCTTGTGTTCCTGCTTTCTTTCCCATCCTTTTCCTGCAACCTTAATTAACTTTGTGCTTGACCAAAACTAGATCTATAAACCACAAAGGCAGGGTCAGAATCATGCCTGTAGATTCTGGCATGGGGGTTGAAGACTGGGAGAGTAAATACAAAGTACACAAGCCTCAACTCGGTGACTCCTTAGATGACGAGGATGCCAATGGCATTGTCCTTCGAATGGACAGAGCTTGTGCGGCAAAATTTGACAGCCGGTGCGCTCAAAGCTCCGGTCCCAGCAGCGTCCTGCCAGCTCGCTACCCAGAGGAGTACGACACCATTGACCGCCGTCGTAAGAAAAAGATAAGAGGCCGCGTGGGCACGGTCACCGCCGAGGGAAAAAAGCAATTCGGAGATCAGCTTTTCGCCCCTGACCTTGCACTCCTCCGTCAAAAAAGAGGGGAGCTGGTTATGCGTCAGGTAGCAGAGCTTCAGGAGGAGGAAGAGCGGATGAAGCCGTGTTTGAGGCCCTACAAGAATGGGCTTCTCTACAAAACTAGGATGTTGGCTAAGAATGAGCCGGAAAACTATGTGGCTATGTGTAGAATGAGAGCAGGGCTTCAGCACGATTTAGACACCTGTGACGAACTGCACTTCTCTTTTGGTTCAAAGGACACGGAAGACTTTGGCTTTTCTGCAGAGGAATTTCATACTGATCGTGACAGATGTCACAGCAAAGAAAGGCATTCTTTATCTTATATTGAGAATTCTCTGGGTTATCAAGATTATAAATGTGCAAAAGGTCAATTTAGCGAATGGGCTTCAGAGTCAACGCTCTCCCCTGTAGAGGAGCCAAGTGATGAATTTGTAGACCCCATAAATGAGCTTCAGTGTCTTGTTGAAACTGTTTCTGAGTATCTCATTGAAAAGGAGGAGGAAATAAGCAGATATGGTTCCCTTCCTAAATCGAGCAAGTCCAGGCTGTCATCTCTGGGAAGCAACAGAAGTGATTGTTTAGAAGAAGACAATAACAGTTCACCAATGGTTACAAGAGAGGACACTCAAACACATAATACTTCTGATGAGAATATTTCAGGGGTTAAAAATGTGATGAACTCCTTGTTTACATCACTTACAGACAAAGTTAGTACCAGTACAAAAAAGCCAAGCTTCTCTACAACAACAATGCATGGACAATCTCGACAGTCTGGAATATCAAAAATGTTCTCCTTTATTCCTAAATCTACAAGCCAAGCTCCCATTGCTATGGTATCTCCAGTAGAAACATCAGAAAAATCACTCGGTTCAATGTTTTCTCTGCCATTATGCAATACCAAGATGCAGAGTCATAAACAAGAAATACACACTGGTTCAAGGATTCAACCCCCAGCCAGTGTGTGCGACAAAGTTCCAGATTTTGCAATTGAACCTCAGACAACTGGAAACACAGCTTTGGGCAAAATCAAATATTTAAAACTATTCTCTGAGAAAAACTCTATAAAGTCAGCTGTTGAAAATCAGACTCTAATACACAATGGCTCACAGGACAATGTGCATTGGAATGACAAATGCATACATCACAGTGAACAGTCAAGTGTGGTCCTAGAGGGGCTAGAATATAAAAACCCTGGAGGTGATAGAAAAATGGAAAGACCAAGAACTTCCGCATCACAGAACAATTTATTTGGTAACCATGAAAAGTCAGATCATGATAGGCTAGGTGCTACAATAGTTACCCAAAACAATGCTGTCATAACAGGAACAGGCAGGCCTATTGGGCAAACGGAACAAGCTACCTCTGGCTTCTTTAAGCCGTTCAAAAAGTCATTAAGCTCATTGATAGCCCCTGTTCTACAGGAACCTCAACCTATTGCTGTGTATCCTGTGTTTCGGTCAACAGAAAATATATCAACTCAACAACCTTCCAATGCAGGGGGAGGCATGCTGTCTGAATTGCTAAACCTTGCATCCAGTGAAGAGGTTTCCCCCTCCAAAAATGCACAAAACCCTGTTCAACCTCACAATGCTGCATCTTCAGCATCGGGCATTTCCAACCCATGGTCGTCTACTGGTTCTGCTGAACAGCCCTTGGAGAACACAGGATGGTTTTCCAATATATGTAAGGCCACTACAGATCATTCAACTTCAAATTCTACTCTCATTAATACTCAGCAGCAGATCCAGAGGAGAGGAGAGCTTCATTTTGGCTCTCAACGTGACGTATCAGGACATTTGCCACACCAGCCTCCTCTTAAGAATCAACCACCCAGAAGCAATAATGCCCAACAGTTTCATAGTCACCCACCCCCCCAACAACATGCCCCCGATCCTCTGACAGGAAATCTCTCCGGGCTATTGATATTTTCATCAGCAGAAAATACACTGCAACATGATCAGCCTCCTAAATCCCAGCCACAACAGACACCCCAGAGCAATCGGCCAGGTCAGCCACAGAAATCCTATTCATCTCAACAAAGCATGCAGCAGGGGGGTTTGTTTTCTGGCTTGTTGACATTTATATCCTCTGAAAATGTTTCAAGCAACCAAACAAGTCAACCTAAAATGCCACAAAGCAGTATTCAACATAGTCAGCAATGTTTTAACAAACAGAACATTGAAGAAACAAACAGAGGTTCCACCTTCAGAACACAATCACAAAGTCAACGAGATGGCCAGCAACAAACGAACAAACTAACATTTGCTTCAGCAGATGACATTAACAAACAATCCTCACTAGCACTACAGCAGCAAATCACCCAAAGTAGAACCAGCCACAATCAACCAGTGGCAGTAAAACATCCAATTCCAAACCAAGATCAGCAACAACATACCTCAACACAAAGGGCAACTGGTATTATTTCTGGACTATTCAAATTGACCACAGAAAAAATGCAAAATCAGACCGATATAATCCAGGAAAGGCAGCAACAGATCAATCAAACACCCAATAGCCAAATTGCTCAGGCACAGCCGGATAACTCAAATGAGCCTGGAGTACTTTCGGGTCTCTTTAGTAAGTTAACAAAATTCTCTAAGAATGTTGACAGCAATTCCCAACCTACAACAGAACAGTCATTGCCTAACACACATGTAGTCAGGCATGGACATATTCCAATCCAATCATCCACCAGTGCACTACATCAATTGCAACATGAACAAACCGTGGACCGTGAAAATAAGAAAAGGTTTTTATCTGGACTGTTGAACAGAAATGCAGATTCTACACATAAACAAGAGGAAACTAATGCTGACAATACAAAACAAACAGGACTGTCACTTAATTCTACAGCTGTGTTGTCTAACAATGTATATGTTAGCCCAATTACCACATCAGCAGGTTCTTCATCCAGTTTCAGTCAGGGAAGTAGGCATGGATTAGCTGCAAATTCTTTTACTTTAGGACAGCGCAGGCATGCTTTAAGTCAAGCACCTGTTTCAATTGATGCAGAGAGTTTAGACTTGAGGACTGCAGCTAACTTTGATAGGTCTCAACATCAAGCAAATTACTCTTCAATAAACACTGGAAATGTATCACAGCTATACTATCCTGGTTCCCTTCAGTCAGTTCACCCAATTGCTTATAGCACTGAAAACATTCTTTCCACTTTACATGGCAATTCAAATTTCGCTGGAGTAACAACACAACCAGACAATCAGAGACACAATCTATACCAAAAGCAGTCTTTTGAAATAAGTCCGACATATGATGAAAACCAATGGATACAGCAATCGGTTTTATGGCAGCCGTTTCCGAATGAGTCACAGCATTTTCAAAACCAGGGAGCGGACCAAGTATACGGACAGCAGTGCCAGAGTGCATCATTACAGGAGTCTTCTATCTACTGGAACGCCAATATCATTCAACATTATAACCCCTTACAACCATGGAGATATGTTTGTCACCAAAAGCAGATCAAACCAAATCGATTTGACAGACAGAGAGGTTTAGTCAATGATCCATATGGCAAAAAGATGTTATGGAACAGCTATGATAACCTAGAAAATGTACATTATTCAGACAGAGAACAACTTCCCTTGAACTTGACCACAAAACAGAGATGGCACTCATTTAATGATGGTAGTTGTTACAGCCTTAATGGGGTTTCCTACCATGAAGGTTGTTATGAGGAGAATGCCCCAAGCCTATCTTTTTCAGATAACTGGCAATATGACATAGAAATACCTCATATTCCTTACACTGATGGCATGACCCATGAGAGACATTATAATGTAAACAGACTGGTGGAATCAAATATCCCTCCACACACCGTTAATGCTATGGAGAATTCCATGTATTTAGAAGAATCTGAATGGTACCAGCAATGGCTTACGCTGTTGGAGCAAGGTATGTGGTGGCCAGCAGACGATGGGGATTGTGGCTACTTTGTTTACACTGACCATGAATACATTTACGCTTTGCTCACAGATGCAGCAGGTGAATATGTATATGCTTGCACCCCTGAAGGAGAAGCTTGGAACAATATGCAACAAATAGATAGCTTCCCCAGTGCATGGTTGCACAATGAGATGGTTATAGTGTGTGGCTTTAAAGTGCCACTATACAATGAGGATGAACTTCTCTGGCTACCTGGCCAAGATGAGTGCGATTCTCAACTTCTTAATGGACCCCTTGACTTAACCGCTGCCTATAGAAAAGGAAATCAGATCATGAATTTGAATTTGGAGCGTTTCTCCCAATTGTTTGAAAACTCACTTTTGTCACAGGGAGAACAAGATCTAGATTTCACATCCTACAGATTAAACAAAGTCCGGATGGATTCCAGAGAGCCCAGAAATGTAGACCAAGACCCATACATGGAGGTTATTGACCTGTCATGTCATAATAAAGACCACATTGGCCCTTATTGGAGCAATCAAGAAATTAAGACTCTTCTTGCCCAAAAGATTTCTGTGTCCCTTAATTCTTCCCCAACATCAAATTCAAATCTTCCATTACTTTACAATTGTTATCAGCCTAGCCAACGTCGATGTTCATCTACCGCGGTTACAGTAAAGCATGTAGATGATACATCAGAGGAGGAATGGAGAAAGCGAGTGGCTCCTGGAGAGGAGCATCCTAGAAGGCAAGTTAAAAAGTTATCCTCTCTCATATCATTTGTGGGCAAGACATCACAGACAGACTCAACCAAAGTTAGCATAGATCAAGATCAGTTAAAGTCTGCAACTAAAGCTCCTGACCAAGAGACAATAGGAAATTTCTCTTCAGGTCTCAAGAGTCTTACATCAAAGATCTTTAAAGAAGCTCCTATTGCTAGTGTAGCTCAACAACAAAACGAAGAACAAGCAAATAAGCAAAATATAACAGGGTCTAGAAGTTTGTCTACACCTCAAACAACCGGTCAAGTGAGTAAGCCGACAATATATTCACAGACTTCAGCACGGAAACCCAGACTTGCTCGTCAGTCCACATTGTCACAACAGGCATTCCCACCAACAGAGCAAACAATCCCAGGATCTTCTCTAAATCATTGTGAACCTACTGCACCTCAACAAACACAGCCTGCAGCTGATAAACCAGTAGAAAAAACAAATGAACCACATTCAGGTTTCTTGAATTTTTTAAAGTCTGCAGTAGGAATGGATGAACCTAAGACTCAACCTCCGCCATCTCATACACAGTTGAATCAGCGTAAAATGGGCAACACTGCTTCATTTCCAAACAGTGCCGATTCTAACAAAGAGGCCAAAGTTGTGTCAAATCTCTTTGGATCAATAGGCACACTATTTAGTACAGAAACCTCTGCAACTCCACTGCAATCATTGAGCACTTCTCAGACATCAGTATCTAGACCAAAGTGTATGCAAAGACAACAAACAATAAACCAAAGTGGTGTTTTCCAAACAGCACAAAGCCAACAACAATCCAAGAGTGTCTCTCAAGTGTTTACTCCAACTACTCCTACTACTACTACTACCATGACACCAGGGTGGTCACAGACCCCGCCTCCAACAGGGCAGACACAACAGGAACCTGCAGCTAAACCATCTGTTGGGCTGTTTGGATTTTCTATAGGTGAAATGTCAGGAACATCTACACCTACCCAAGTTGTCCCCTTACCTCAAGCACCTACAACTAATTCGGCTTCACAAGGTCGTCAAAAAGAATCACTTGGTAAAACTGTAGAATTATTGTTCAGTGGCCCAAGTTGTTCACCAGCCACAGCTAGAACTGGGCCTTTAACTGCACCAATGCTGAGTGAAACTTCACTACCTCCTCAACAGGAATCGTTTGGTAAAGGTTTATTATCAATGTTTGGCGGGAAAAATATTTCCCAGCCTGCTCCACAGTCAGAGCTTACAGCTGAGGCACATCCTACTGTTCCACCAAAAGATCCTTCAGTCTCAGGATTTCTTTCTATATTTGGTGGACCCAGCTCACGACAGGTTCAAACCCAAACAGGATATTTTCTTGGGGGAAATATTTCAGATTCATCAAGGTCAACTGATGATCCAACAAAGGGATTTCTATCACAGTTCACTGGTCTCAGTTCATCACAACCTCCACCACAATCCCTAGTAAAACCTCAAACACTATCTCAGCAAAGATTTGCTCAATCACAACATGAACTTCAGAGTGTTCCCCAGCTCCAGTCTAAACCACAAGCACAAGCTCAACCACAAGGGCAGTCAGCCAGCTCAGTTTTTGGGGGAATTCTTGGTGGTCTGTCTACCGCCAATGAAGGTGCTGTAAAAGGTGTGTTCTCCATATTTGGTGGCCCCATTACTACCCAGCCACCAGCCACAGTAGCAGGCACTGAAAAGGCTGAGGCTGGTGCACCCGGTGATCCTGTTAAGAGTTTAGACTCTTTATTTAGTAGTTCTGAATCACCATCACAGCATACAAGTACATCCGCTGACTCACAATCAGGTACTGCAAGGCTACATATAGATAGACCTACTACCACCTGTGAGCCACATGTTAGTCTTTTACCACACGTATCTGATTCCACCGTGACTTTAGAAGGATCTGAACTTGCTACCTTAATGAAGAGCGCCAATTATGAATGTCCCACTGTGCAAATCGAATCAACAGAAAATCAGAAATACTTCCCTCGTAAAGAGCCAGCATCTTCATGTCAGCTGCCTACATATACTAGTTCACAGGCTACAGCCTCACAGGTGGGGCATATTTTAGATAGAGCTGGAAAAGGGTTACTTTCCATGCTTTCTGGAACCTCCACTGAGCCTAGTGCAGACCAGACAGGGGTTACACATGCAGGTCCTGCACCCATATCATCACCAGCACCCACAGAACCAGTCAAAGGTTTGTCTTTGTTTGGAGGGTCCTCTCCTAATACCACAGCTCCTCAGACTGGAGGTTTAATCTCAGCTGGTATGTTTGGAAAATCTACTCCACAGCCAGCAGCTTCTCGGGCTGGAGGGACATTGCTAGGAGGCTTATTCGGAGGATCCTCTTCCCATACGGCTGGCTCTGCTGGGTCTATTTTGGGTGGGATATTTAATGGATCTGCAGCGCCCCAGACTGCAGGTACTATGTTGGGTGGAATGTTTGGTGTCTCACCTGCTCAGAATGCAGCATCTCAAAGTAGTGGCTCAGTACTAGGGAGTATGCTTGAGTCTACTTCTCAGGAACCCACTTTACAGTCCAGTGGATCTCTCTTGGGCAATATGTTGGATGGAGCCACTGCCACTAAAGACACACCTGGTAAGGGCCTGCTTTCAATGTTTGGAGGTGCATCACCTACCACGACGGCTCCATGGCAACTCAGTGTTGATAGCCAAATGACAGCACCAGGTTCTCCTGCTACTTCTGTAGTTGAAAACCAGGCCACAGAACTCAATCTGCCCGGCAGTGCAGGTCAAAATCATGAGACAAGATCTCTGAAGACAGTTGTAGTTGAAAGTCAGGAAATTGATAAGTTACCTAATGTAGGCAATTATATGCAACTGAAAGAAGCTGAAATTCCTGTACCATCACAGCAATCTGCCAAATCTAACCAACAATCTATAATGGAATCAATAGTCTGTGATCAGTCTGGTCTGAATCAAATCCCAGCAAAAACTGAAGATGTAACACCTACAACTCATTCAACAATTGGTGTATCACAGAAGCATCCTGACCCAGAAAAATCTGTGTTAGATTCATCAGCAGATGCCGTCTCAGGCTTTGTGTACTCACTATTTAAACCAGGAACTGGTCCTGCTCAAGGTACTCAGAAAGGGTCTCCTCAGACAACAGGATCAATGCTGGGAAAAGTATTTGGCGGAGCTACCCAAACGTCATCTCGAGGTACGGTCCCTCCTTCTGGAGGGTCGATATTGGGTGGTATATTTGGAGCAGGGTCTGCTACAGGGCCTCAGACTGGAGGATCATTACTTGGTGGGATGTTTGGTTCTGCTGCCTCAACTGCAACAGGTCAGACTAATGGCTCTATGCTTGGCAGAATGTTTAGTGGGGCCAATACTCAGTCTGCGACATACCAAACTGGATCCTCTTTCTTTGCTGGCATGGGACAAATGCCTAAGCAACCTCAGTCAAAACCACCATATACTGAGACAACACCTAATCTAGAAATTAAGATTGATAGTGGACAAATATGTGACAATACTGAAAATAAAAGTTATCTTACAGATCTACCTGCTAAGCAGCAAGTTCAGTTAGCTAAACAGCCAACAGAAGATATATTAGCTGCAGTTACTTCTGTAACAGCTATTCCCAGTATTACATCAACAGTAACTACAGGCAAAGACGGCACTGAAAGCAAAGATAAAGAAGAAACTGAAGCCAAATCTACAGAAATATATACTGTTAATGTCGTTGATCAGTTGCCCAAAACTGCTGAGCCACCTCAGACCAATTCACTGTTTGGCTTCATGACTGCTTCAAGTGATACTTCTATTGGATCCTTTCTTTCATCCACACAAAAATTACCCTCTAGTGCTTCATCAGGGCTTCAAACAGACGGACTTGGTGGTCTGATTTCAGGATTCAAAACATTATCTGCAAGTATTTTAGAAGGAAAGTCTACTTCAGAAAAGCTGGCTACTACTTCATTCATGAACACAAAGATGGGCTTTCCTTGGCAGACTGAACCCACAAAACCACAAGTTACTCCAGTTTTGTCATCTGCCTGTAACAACCTTACAAGTAGTCAAACTGTAGAAAAGATTGCAAGATCTCATGATCAGAAAATGGAATCGTTAGGTTCCTTGGATGATGTGGTAAACCCTAATATTTGCATCTCCACTCCTGACATAGACCCTTCAGCATTCCTTTCCCAAAAGGAAAATAACAGTTTTGTAGAACCAAACCCGTCTACAGGTCTTACCTTTGGAATGCAGCTGGATAACCTGTCCAAAACGGATCTATTGAGTGCAAAAAGGCTAGTAAAAGCATAATAAATGGCCACCTAAAGTACCATTTATAATGCATTGACATGTTTGGGTCTTCCCTGTCTAGATCTGCAATCCCTCGTGTTAGAATATATTTTATTATCCATTTATGTTTTGCCTATTATGTTTAAAATCAATCTAAATCAGAATTCCAACAGAATTTACATAATTATGAAATTTCGTTAACTGTTAAAACTTAAAGTTGTGTAAACATTTAATTTGAGAAAATTGGTATTGACTGCTTAACTGGGCAAAATATTACATTATCAAATAATCATAAAGTTCAATGAAAAAAAATTTGAACTTTTAGAGGCATAAACATACATAATTACATTATGTAGATCTGATTTTGGATTCCTGTCTAATGAACTCTTCCATGTCTGTTTATTCATTGTGTTGCAATCCCTAAAAGTACAACTTAATTGTGTACATTTACAAAAATATTCAAACTTCAACATAGAGAATTACTTACTGGGTAATTTCATGTCATGAATGTTAACACAAAATGATAAATTATGAAACGACATATGAATAATTGATTACTGTTTATATTTAGATAATATTACATAATATTTAATCATAAAACTTAATTGTGTAGTCCAGCATCTTTTTGTACACAATTATTTTCATATGTTCCTGTTCATAATTCAAATATTAATGGTTTGCAAATAGTATAGTATCTGCATGTAATATGTAATTATCAAGTTGCTTTTATTTTTTAAAGTATAAAATAAAAATGCTTATGTATATTGTATATGTATATTTATAAAGCAAAACGTGATTGTTTTATTTTGTGTGTTAACCCTATTAACGAACCAAGTGGGCTTAAGAAATATTTGCAAATACTGTAATACTTTATTAATCTATGATCCTAATAATTCCAATCCAACCACCTAAAGTATACTAACATCATGTTATTATTTCCCCATCATGCCTCTCAACCAATCTAGCCCAGTGGAAAGTAGTCGCTTTGGCTCATCAGGGAACTTGAGCCAGACCAGTTCCCAGCTTAGTGAGGCTGGCCAAGAGAGTGCTGGCGGATCAGAACTAGAAGAGTCCTTCCACTCTTACCACAACACTGGATGTCATCTTTCTACCACTGACCAGCCCGCTTCCAATGCACGTCGTCACACCAATGGGCACTCTGCGGCAGTGGAAGTGGAAGAAATCCATAGGTCCTCCATGGAAGTAGGCCGGGCCATAAATGGCTCAATGAAGAATGATATTCCAGTAGAAAGCTCAGCTAAACTTCTAAGGTTTGTTTTTTTGTTTTTTTTGTTTTGTTCCAAAGAAAAGAGTACCGTTTGTTTGTGCAGGGTGTAAACATTTTAGAATGCAAAAAAAATCTTTGTGCATCCAATTCATCCTAGGTTCCCTGATGCAGGACCTCTGCCATTCTCACCATGCAGAGTACGTTGGTTGAAAGCCATCAATAAAGTTCGAGTTCAGCTCCGAGAGGTAGGCCATGTTTCATCACACACAGGCATGTCTGCAAGTCTTACAAATTGGTTGAGTTTCACCTCTGATTATTTTCCCCAATCTGTTATGTGTTTCTGAAATATATTAACTTTATGTTTGTATGTCAGGACATGTCAAGTCTTCCCCTTAATTGTGAAGCCCACTGCACTGAGAGACAATTTAAAGGCTCAGGAAACCTTTGCAGGTGTTTTGAGTTTATTACCTGATTAGAGTATACAATATTGCACTATTTCACAATATTCGCATTTTCGGGGAGATACTGGATTTAGTTTCATGAGCCGTAAACCATAATCATCATGATTTAAACAAATACAGGCTTGAAGTATTTCACATTGTGTATAATGAATCCACAATATACTGTATATTAGGGGGGTAATGGTAACAGATTTAGTCTGGTGCTGTATTCCATTTAGACAGCAGCAGAGACTCGTCATAATAAAACGATCCCATTCTCTTGAGTACTAACTACAGTCTATCTGTACTCTTAATTAAGCATTTTTTATGGCCTTGTTTAGCCGCTATAGCAGGCTCCATTAATATGATTGGTTTGCAAGGGCTGGTTGAGATGACCATGTAAATGCGGGCTGTTTGAAATCAAGGGGAGAGCTAGGGAGCAAGGTGAATTGTGTCTTAAGTGTTATTTATCATGGGATATAGGGAGGCACTTAAGACACAAGGCTGAACGTTGAAAGAATGTAATGAATTAGCATTGGTAGTTAATCTGTCATAGCAATGTCACATAGAGCAGCATAATAAATGATCGCTGGATCATACTGTGAAGAAAAAAAAAACATTTTAGTGTATTGGCTCACATTCAAAGATGAACAATGACACTGGTTATGTATCACATTTAGTGTTTTTAATAGGATTTTGTCATTGGCCAGGGTCATAGTAAATTCAGAACAGAATCGAAGTAGTATATTCTTATCTAAGCATTTAAACTGTACATACTGTATTTGTTTAAAATGAACAATATAAAGCAGTACTGTAGTACCTGTGCATTGAGGGTACCATTTGAGCTGATAATTCCAACAACTGCTAAAAAAATGTTTTTACCCAGCATTGAGAGAAGAAAGAGGTGAACAAAGAGGAAAATGTATAGTTATAGAGAGAGAGAGGCAGAGAGCAAGAGAGAGAGAGAGAGGCTGTATAGTGGCAGTCCCATAGTTTCAGATTAGCTTTGTGCTGAAATATATTGCCAGAGCACAGGGGAACAAGAGGGGGAGAAGTAGGAGGGAGTAAGAAAGGCATACTTCACAGGAGCTGGGTGCTGGGCTAACACTGAGATGCCCTATCACTGGTAGAAGCGGGAGATATTAAGTACATTTTTGGCAGTCGAGCTCAACAGAAGTCACATACATTCAAGCAAGGCAAATATTGTCAAATTGGCATGATTCACTCAAGGCAAGATACACCCGGGGATTATAATATTAGTTGTTAATTTTATCGCATTCTTTGTGGATATAACGGACACGTCAAGATGATATTGAAAAACTGTCATACATTTTTTTGTATAAGGTAAGCTTCAGTATTTAATTATTTCGATTTTTTTCAATGGAAAGTATTTGGTATGTTAAGTTATTTTTAGAATGTTGAACCACTTCATTAAATAAAAAACTATAGTATAGATAGTTACTGTACAGTTGACTAGCATACAATGGTTCTTGCACTTTACCAATTTAAAAATAAAATGTTAAACATTCTGATAACATAAAGTACAAAAAATATTTGAAATACATCTCATTCAATTATGTAGCTTCAGTTTTAGTTAGGTAATGACTTCAATTAAATGTATTCAAATTAAATCTCTATAGAGTGAGTGTGATTAGTTTAAAATGTCCAGGCCACAGAACGTTTATTAAGGAGAGAATATATTGTTGCAGGCTATTGGTATGACTGGCACAATAGCTGAGTCTGACCTCAACCAGACTCCTTAGTCTCTTTTCATTTTCTGGCTAGTAAACTTATAGGTCATTGGCTCTTAAAGTCCACATAGATCATTGGCTGTCTACTAAATGGGTCATTAGTCCTTGGGAGTATAACAGAAGTTAAATGAAAGATGCTGTCTAAAACATCTTAAAATATTACAAAAGTGTTTGTTTCAACCAGAAACTCGTGCACAATTTGTTGTAGAATTCATTAAATACTTGTGCATGTATTTATGTATGCATGTATTTATGTAGAATTATTAATCGCAAATATACATGTTACATGTTAAATGTAATTACATGTACATGTAAATATAATGTATTTCTTGAGGTTATAGGTAACACAATCTAAATACATCCCTGTTGGCATTGTGGATCTTCCAGGCACACCTTCAATGTGACATGAGGCCTTAATCTAAATTATTTATTTCATAGGAATTTATATTTTTCTAACTGGACATGGTGCATGTAGTCACTTATTTTGTCAAACATTGTTTAATATCACAGCATTAATTATTTATTGCTGTATAATTATTATTGTATACTTATTAACACATGGATATAAATACAGTTTATTACACTTTATCACATTTTACAGTCTTATTTAAAATATATATACTCAAAATATATACTCTTGAAATTACCTTAGTTATATATTAAAGCATAACACATTCACTTTGAAATATTCTCATCATTATTCTAGGACTATTTTGAACAAAAATTCCTCAATGGATCCAGTGTCCATTGTCAGTCACTACAGTTAATGTTAATTAAGTAGAATATTGCAAGTATTTTCTTTATACTGTAACTACCTAATGAAAATCTACAATGTATTATTTAACGTAATGTAATAGAACATGAGCCAAACCTGGTTAGGTAATTCATTGGTCAGTTGGTCATGCCATAGTTTAGGTACTGTAGATGGTAAGGCTCATGTGTGATGTGTCGCACCCTGGCCATGATTGGATTGGATTGTTAACTGTGGATTCGGAAAGCGAAGTAATGCTATTAGATTTGATTTACATAATGTGGATTTTATCCAAGAATACCTTTTTAGTGGCAACAACACAAGTAATGCTGGAGCTGTGCAGCTGGTGAGGGTGCTGTAGAGTGACATGGTCCTGGAGGAGATCATTGAGCTGTCATTAATTACCACGCTGTCTTTCCATTGCTTTGTAATTATAGAGTTCTAGCCAGCTGCATGACTTCCTGTGTGCATATCTTTGCTTCGTGAGTGAGGTGGTCAGCATAAGAAGCACTCTTTATCCCTCTGATGGGCTGTTCTTACTGTACTTCCAAATATTAATTAGATTTTAGCAAGATTCATATGTCTACTTAAATATTGTGTAAAATTTTTGCACCGTAAAGCTGTAAGATTTACTCAATGAATACATAGTTACATCAGCACAATGACTGAGGACCCAACTGAACAGAAGTTCACTTGTTTTTCCTCTACTTTTGGGGCTGGACTAAGCACCCTTTAAATGTTAAGTAGAATTTTATTTAATTGTGAAATTGATTAAAATGTTTAAATTGCTTAATATAGTAAGATTGGACCTCTTGGTACAATCTTACACTTCTTACTCACAATGAAACCCATTTTATTAGACAGGTATTTAGCATTATGAAGTCCTATGGGAACAGACGCTACTAAACATTTAAATTGATCTGTTAATCTATCCCCTGGCGATTTCGTACAATCTTTTGACATGGCTGCTATGAGAGTAGCAACCACTAAATTATTGGGTCATGGACGGACAGTTTATAGGCATACAATTGACAATGTTTTTTTAATATATTTCTTATATCTAAGCGATCTAAGGGTTAAGCTTAGATAGCTGGCTGGCTGATGTAGGTGCCAAAGGATGTTTTTGTTTCCATGCAAACACTTTTGTAATACAGAAGTTGATCTGAAGTTGTTTTAAATAAATAATAGACGTATCACATTTAATACTGTTCGGTGGAAATACACAACACCTTGCTATTATACCCGTGTGAACAAAAAAAGGTTATTAACAAGTTTTGTTTTTATCTGATAAATGATGTTTTATACAGGAAAGGGGCTATAGGTAGCCAGAATTAGCATGGATTTATATGTCTCTGTGAAAAGGATTACATAAAAATAAAAAATAAACATCCAAGGTGAAAGTGAGGTTATTGAACTTTGTTGTTTAAAAGTAATTATTGTATAGGTATGGTACTACCATACTATAACAAAGGGCACATAAATATAATTCCACAAACGTATTACAATCATCTTTGTTACATTGTGTTTAATAGTTAGGTATCTAATCTTCTCTTGTCAGTCTCGGAGGACTCTGAGCTCTTCAGCCGCGTGCAAGTCATGATGTTGTCTATCCTAAGACTGCTCTGACCCCTGAGGTCCTGGTCAGTCCGTGTGAGGGACCAGTTCATCCAGAGTGTCTATTCTCAGGGATGTTCTCCAGAGGGAACCACAGTGGACAGGATGGACACTTCAACCCAAAGCTACCTCCTCACCAATTGTCTAGGAGGCAAGATCAGGGCAGCAAGAGTTTCCAAAGCCCTGTGGTGGGGCAAAACCTGCAAAATACCATGCAGAAGCTCATACCGCCGTATGGGGATAACACTGTCCACCAGCTGTCATCTACTGAAGTGAAACAGGATGCGGAGAAGAGAAGCCCATCCAGTGAGAAGTTAACAAAGCTCCATAAGCTTCCTAATGTCTATAACCACACAGGAGGCCTGAGCACACCTGTAGTAGTGGGTCTTGAGCTTAGTAGACCAGGACATACCCAGGTGTCATGCACTGTCCATGCTAACCACCCCACGATTGACCTACCAGACCTCACTCCATCTGGTGAGAACAGCAGTTCTGATTGCCAGGATGGCATTGGTGTTGTGGAGGACACCATACCAAGGACTATAAAAGGGCTTGAAGATACAGAGGAAGAAGATGATGAATCAGAGGAGAGTTCTACTAACGTGGTAGAGCATATCCTGAAAGAACTCAGAGGTATCAACAAGATTCAAGAGGAGATTTCGGATCTGAGGGAGTATCTCACTTCTGTGCGTGGTTCGGTGGATGAGGTTTCTTGTTGTGTTGATGCTGTGCTCAATGAGATAGGGGAGCTGTATACCGGTGCTGCCGCTCCCCCCAATTCACCCAAGCCTCAAACACCCAGAGTCCGACGAGGAAGCCTGGGAAGACAAAATGCCATCACATCACTTAATAGAAGAGCCACAAGTCCACTGCTTGATCACCAGGAGTGGGGTAAAGACTCTGAAATCATACCAGTTTACAAATCACCAAAACAGTGGAGGGAAGGTGTGGTTACTCCCCAGTTAAAGCAGCCAGAACAGGGAAACTCAAGCCAGAGTCCGCTACGGAACGCCTCAGGTCCAAGGACAGCCAGTGTGGGCTACTTGGAGCGCCAGTATCTCCATTATTGTAACAGCACAAGCTCCCTATCCTCTTGCAACAGTTCCATGTATCCTGAGCGAGGTAGCATGTGTCATTCTGGAGATACAGGGTTTGACAGGTGGACCTCCGTCAACATGCAGCACAGTGGATGCGGAGAGGGTGGCTGGAGCGAGGAGGACATCTGCTCATCTGCCAACAGCCGGGAGGATGTGGGGAATTGTCCAGCCGCATGGGAACAATGCACCACAGAGGACACCCAAAGCAGCACACCGGGACACTCTTCACACAGCAGCTCAGAGCATCTCTCCCTGTTGTTCGGACGCCACTACAACTCCCCTTCCAGCACTTCTAGTGTGGTGGACTGGAGGCCTCCTAGTTTGCAGATTGAAAAGGCAAGCTTGGAGTGTGACTGCACTGCCATGTGCCTGTACTCTCGTAGCTCCGGTTACCACACTATGGACGCATATGCTGATGAATTTGGCAGTGAGTCCTCCCGTAGCCTCAGTTGCTCCACTGTTTTGTTGACTGACTGTGATGATGGCTACCTGGAACTACAGTCACCCTATGAGTGTTGTTTGCCAACAGCTCATACCCTGGCTATAGGCTCTGCCGAGAGCTTGGTCCATGAGGATACTGAAAAGAATGTCCGAGCAGATTATATGGAGGAGGACGTGTCCCACCAGCCTTCTTATTTTGTGCCGGAATATGCATCGGAGCCCCACACCCACAACGTAGGTTTTGATGTGAAGACTTTTGGTATGGCTGTGTTCACTTTTAAGTCAGCTTTGAAAGGGGCTCTGAAGAAGTTGGAGGGATCCAACATTGAATATCTGGACAGCAGTTTTGAGACAGATTCCTCTCCATTGAGATGCGCTAGTGAACCTCAAGAAGGAAAGAGCACTCCCCAACTTGACGAGGGAGAAGTCTATATTCTAGATGCTCTCAGCCCAGCTGAGGAGCACAGTGAATCTACAATATATGTGGATTGTGACCAAACACATGATGGCCTGACATGTTCCTTTAATGCTTCAACCCATAACAAAGTGAGTCTTTCAGCCTGCACACCCACTGAGTATCATTCCACTGACATTTCACAGGGCACAGAAGAAGGTCCAACAGTTGAAGAAATATCAAACCCTGAACTAACACCAGACCACATCACTGTTAGACATGATCATAGCCCAGTGAGTCCTGTGTTAGATTTGTCAGGGTTAAGCCCAATAAGGGAAGACCGCATTCTTGATGAGGCAGACCTAAAAATGCCTGTAGATGCAGGTCACAAAGAGCGCATAGCAAATTTTCAACGAATTCTAAGGGAAAAGAGGCAAACTCAACAAAGACTGTCCAGATCATCTCATGGATCACATGGTTCACATGGATCTCAAGGATCCCAGTCACAGGAAGAGTATATCCCAGGTATGTTTCTGTTTAATCATTGCTGCTAGCTGGCAAGATCAGCAAGTGTCCATTAATTTGAAATTTTATTAGGCTTCCATTTAACCTTCATAGAAACCACTATATGAACTACTTATAGTACATTTGCTATACACATCAATATGTCATAAATCAGGGTTGTGTTACGTTACATTTTCTAAGAACTTCTAAATGTAATAATGTGGAACCAGAAAAAGCTACACATGTATCTAGAAAGCCATCTCTTGTATACAAAAGGCTCAAGTTTACAAAAAAGTGTATTACTTGATAATAATTACGCTGATTATTTTGTTTATTTGTTTTTCCTTTACAGACAACAGCAAAGAGGATGACCAGGTTATTCATAAAATATTACTTTTTTCATACTCACTTGTTCATTTTACAATTCTTTTCCATTTCCTTTGCTGGTCGTACATTTTATTTTGGTGGTATAAAGCATGACCTAGTGTGATTTATCTGTCACATTGTGTTTGTTTTCTAGTTTGAAATTTGAAATGCACCCATAAACGAGTGAAAACAAAAACATACACACACTCATAAATACATTGTTCAGAAGGTTGCAGACTACTGTATACTGTATGTTGCAAAAAATATCTTTGGTTTGCACTGTTTTTACATGAGTTTCACATTTAAAAATGCATGTGTATCTGAACGTGTTCTTAACTGAACATAATATCTGAACATTCATTGTGACATACTGTATCTGTCTTCAATTATTTTCAATACAGTCTGAGATCCATTTTCACTGTCCACATGCAGCTCATGCTTCTGTTGCTATCCACCAAGAGACAAATATTTTGGGAAAAGTATGCCTATGATAGTAAGCTCTTAATGCATAATCATTCCCAATTTGCCACTGCTGAAATGAATTCTCAGAAAAAAAAAACATAGGAAGCTTGCGTACATCTGTAGTTATTTGAAGATTGTCTGTGTTTTTTGTTGTTTCTTTTTTACATTTCCTGGAACAAAAGTTCCCTAATGTATAAAACAATGCTGGTTTGACATTGTTTTAAGTCATAATACCATCTGACAACATACCAACTTGTATTTAAAGCAGGTACTATACAATCCATGAGGTGACACTCAACCAATTTGCATGTTCTATCTATTATCTCCCTGTTCCCAATAACAATTGGACTACTGTCTTAAATGTTACAGGTACGTGATGAAGAACCCAACAGACAGGCCTGGGTCAAACCAGGGTAAGTCTAGCAGGTGTCAGCGTATAACTAGCAAACAACAAACAAAAAAAAAGTTATGTTTAGTCATGTGATTAATACCTGCTGGTCCATAGAGGTGGGTCGGGTCTGTATGGAATTGACAGCATGCCAGACCTGCGTAAGAAGAAGCCCATCCCCTTGGTTAGTGATGTGGTGAGTACTGACCTCTCATTCCTCTTCTGTACCAGTTTATGTTTACATCTGTCTGTATCAGAGCATACCTTTCGAGGTAAATATGAGTTGAAATCGTTTTTGAGACAAATATTGAAATCAGAATGCTAATTTCTCTCTTCCTCCTCCCCTTAACCTGAAACTATTGTCCCATGCACAACTCTCTTGAATGCATTCACTCTACCTGGTCAGGCTATGGTAAGTTAATAGAACCAAACTGCCCCTCCCTTTTCCTCCTAAATAAAATAAATAAAATGCAGTATCAAGTGGGACAAATTAAACAATCGATGGATGCATCCGCAATATAAAATAATGGACTCATTATGTTGTTGGACTACAGGTTTTCAACTGATGCCATTTTACTAGTTTGCATGCATCCTGTGACATAGATTGATTTTGTTCTGCTTGAGATATATATATATATATATATATATATATATATATATATATATATCTATCTCACCGGCTGGTCAGCTATGCTTGGGACAAACTAACACGCTGACATCCTCAGACAAGTTTGTAGACAATGGGTGCGTCGCTTCGTATTATTACAACTAACATGGCCGTGCTCCTTGTTAGTTTATGGCTAGTTGCTTCTGATTGCGGCCTCTTTCTTAACACGAGCTACTAAGAGCCTACTAAGGTCCTCCTAAGACATGTACTGGTAGATATCCTGCTCACCCTGGTCTTCCTGCAAATAACCCTCCTGACTTCCCTTTTAGAAGATCCTAGAACCGTGCTGACCTTCATCCTATCCCTAATTGTGTGAGTGAACTGGTTTGTGGGTTGTACACACGCTGATGTACCCGCTAACATGCCACGTTCTTTCCTCTGTCACTCAGTCACTGGTCCAAGCCCGCAAGGCGGGGATTGCCTCCGCTATGGCTGCGCGCTCCTCCATCAAAGACGAGGAGCTGGTGAGTGCAACGTGAAGCGCCTACGTGACTGCGTCTCGCACGCCAAGTAAGTCCAACATCGCCGTACCAGCTTACGTCATCACTGTTGTCCCCCCCCCCTCTTGTAGAAACACCACGTGTACAAAAAGACCCTGCAGGCGCTCATCTACCCCATATCGTGCACCACGCCGCACAACTTCGAGGTGTGGACGGCCACCACGCCCACCTACTGCTACGAGTGCGAGGGGCTGCTGTGGGGCATCGCGCGCCAGGGCATGCGCTGCTCCGAGTGTGGCGTCAAATGCCACGAGAAGTGCCAGGAACTACTTAACGCCGACTGTCTGCAGCGTGAGTAGCGGTAGAAGGCTCTGGTTCAGCCGGTGTGATATCATTCCTTCTAAGCAACAGCAGAACTGACACGAATGACCAAGGCTGCCGTTAGAACAGTAGGTTCTCCCACACATAGCCATAACGGAGATAAATTGTAAGGCTGTCACACACATTGTGAGTACAATAACACAGGACATCACACACCCACTAATCTGCCATAACACTCTTCTGCCCTCTGGGCGTAGGTACAGAGCCCAAAGGTGTGTGTGTGTGTGTGGGGGGGGGGGGGGGTGGTCTTGCTTTGGCACAAGCCTAGTACTCGCAGAGGCCATAAACAAGGTTCCTAGGTAAAGGCACTATAACTACTGGTGCTCTAACCTGTTTTGTTTTTTTCTTTCAATGTCTATGTTGTATTTTATGTAGATATTGTGTGTGTGTCGTGAAAACACATTTCCCTCTGGGGACAATGAAGTCAGGGTCAACGAGGAGCGTGTTAGAAGTGAAAGTAAATTGTGGATGGGCTGACTCCACACTCCAGTATTCGTCAGTATTTGTCTCACACCAGCATGCAGGAGTAACAGTAGATTTAACCAATGTGTTAGCACTGATGGTGTACTTTGCCTGTATTCTGTTAGCTATTATTCCAACATAACCTCATAAGGTTGCATATTTGACATTTTAAAGATGTACTAAGTACGATTTTGCCTCAGCCTACCTCATATTCTCCTGAGAAGTTAGAATAATATATTTGTGGACTTCATCTTTGTAATATATTTGACAACAATAGTGTGTTATTGGTAATTTCTGTTTTGAGTGAGACATAATTAATCTCAGAGAGAGATTCTCAGTATTAGAAAATGGCTTCCCAGTAGACACATTGTTCAAAAGGACAATTGACTTCATGTACGGTATGCTTGCTCATATAGGTGCTGCGGAGAAGTGCTCAAAGCATGGAGCTGAAGACCGAACACAGAACATTATAATGGCCATGAAGGACCGGATGAAGATCCGGGAGAGAAACAAGCCGGAGATCTTTGATGTCATCAGAGATGTGTTTGTCATCAGCAAGGCCATCCATGCCCAGCAGATGAAGACCATCAAACAGAGTGTGCTTGACGGCACCTCTAAGTGGTCAGCCAAGATTACAATCACAGGTACTCTACTTGCCAGCCAGACAACACCCGTTGGCAACATGAATGGGATCACATTCCATCTTAAATAAATGTTACGTTAAAATAAAATTAAAATGTATGAATACCGGTATTGTACTCAAAATAATAATAAGATACTTTGAAGTCATCTTTGTTTAGAACTGCTGATGTAAGCAACACAGTAGTCGGGTATAAGCTGCTGCATATAGACCTCGCCAGTCGTATGTCATTATGCCCATATAAGAACTTCTGGATCTTTTTTCCCTATGAGAAAAATGAATGGCGTTTTCGATTTTCTTCCCTACCACCAATCTGTGATTAACTCATGTTTCAAATTTACCTGTTTTGACAAAGACACATATTTCCACTAGAAACTACTGGTGTTTCTACATTTAGAGGCCGCTAAGTAGTCAAAGTAAGCATTTTATTACTCACGCGCATATAAAATACGTCACCAGGATTACTCGAGAGACTGACTGTTACCATAGCAACTTCCATTAGTGAGAGCACATCTTTGTCTGTTCGTATTCGTTTTACAGCGTTTGCTTCTTATTTCAAGGATGATCAAGAGTGTTTATCAAGGGGGGAGAATCATTTTAAATCTATGCATTTAGAGCACTTGAGCTGAATTCCAGGTCAGGCTGTAGCACTTGTTAGGGCAAGCTATGTGAAGGGAAAGGTAGCATCGCGTGTTGGTGAGTGTCAGCTACAGTATCTTGAGTTAATTTTGCAATATTATTAATAATCCTAATCATCTTTACTTTTGTCAGTCCAGCAAGGTGGCAACAATGCTGTCTAATAGCACACACGCACAATCTCACAGTATTTTACACGTTTTCATAACGGCATGATTCATATTCACAACAATGTATTTATTATTAACACGGTTAAAATACATATAAAATAGTACCTATTTAAACTACTAGCTTGCTGGATCCTTTTGGAGATTTCCACATTTTCGAAAGGATGGGGTACCTTGCGGTCAGAAATTATACAAATTAAATCTAGGCCACCCGCTCGCACGCTTTTTATTTAAACCTTTCGAGCTGTGACACATGTAATCTGCACTGGTAGTAGACTTTTTACATTTGCAGTTAGAAAACGGCATATAACTTGAAAACAAAGACCTCAACATAACTGAAATGTGTGTCAAAAGCTAAATGTTTTAGCAGTGAATAAAACAGGAGCATGGCATAACCCAAAGCGAAACAATGAGAAAAAATCCATTCTGCGATCCTATTCACTTTTGAATTTTCAACTCGGAAGTGCTCCCAAGGTCTATTGGCATCCATGTTAGCATACCGTATATGTGTTTTCTTGTTTGTGGCAGTGGATTCTCCCTTCTGTGATGTACCACTTTATAAGTATACACATTCCTTTGTATGTGTCTAGTGTTCTGTGCCCAAGGTCTTCAAGCAAAAGACAAGACTGGCTCTAGTGATCCTTACGTCACCGTCCAGGTTGGCAAGACCAAGAAGAGAACCAAGACCATCTACGGGAACCTTAATCCTGTCTGGGAGGAGAAGTTTCATTTGTGAGTCTGACTAGTTGTCGAGGAGTAGTTATCTGTAAAGTGGCTCTCTACAACATTTTATTCCACTAGATGTCGCACTAAGCAGCAGCATGCCAGACCAAAAACGAATGCGAGAGACGCACGCACTAACGCACGCACGCACTAACATGCACTGATGGCTAGAACGGCTATGAAAACAAAGAACAGAGGAGCTCTGATTACAACCCATGTCATGCTCTGGTCAGGATATATAGTTTTACATACCTATGATGTTTAAAATATCATATACAAGACCTTTTAAACATAAAAGGGTATTTTAGAAGCTATTTCCATGACTATTAAGTTCCAATGCAGTTTTGAAAGACTGTTACATAATCTAGTTAAACACATTTTCCAAATCCCCCCTGCTCTGTAAACATTTCAGTTATAAGTATGTTCCTGTTTTTTTTTAAATGAAAGGAAATATTTGCAAGTCACATATGGACTAGTTACAAACTAGTGGAAATCTGTGAGAACAATTGTCTGTTCTCCATGCATATCTTTCTGATGTATTATCATCCTTCATTTCAGCGAGTGCCACAACTCTTCCGATCGAATCAAAGTGCGTGTTTGGGATGAAGATGATGATATCAAGTCCAGGGTGAAGCAGCGCCTTAAGAGGGAGTCTGATGACTTCCTGGGCCAGAGTATCATTGAAGTGCGAACTCTGAGCGGAGAGATGGATGTCTGGTACAACCTGGGTCAGTAAAGTGGTCTCCCAATTTACTATATTTACTAATATAACTATATAAGAACTTACTACATGGTTTTGCTATTAAGCTTCAGTTAACTATCATGTCTGTCTATTGCTGTACATCATTACTGTATGTTGATAACACCTCAGATCCAAATTTGCTTAGACTTCGTAAGCCAGTAATAGCTTGTTCCCTTGTCCTGAAAGGAAACATTAGCTGTGTCACTGATCCCAAAGCTTGCTGTAGTTTGTGCAGAAAAGTATACCTTTCAAACACTCCACCCCAAGCCACACAAACTATATACTGTACAGTATATAAATATAAAGTTATTTTTGCCTGGCACAAAACATATATTCATTACATACAGTATATTTATTTAAAGCTTTAATTGTCCTATGGTTGAGTTTTTTTTTATTTTCCTAGGCGGTGTATAACTTTATCACTGCGCTATTCTCAAAAGGAAACAGAAAACTATGGATTTGGCGTGTCACATCGGTGTGTGACTAGATGTGCGATTTTGAGGAACTGAGCAACTCTTGCACCTACTTAATTATAGCTGTAAAATGGACTACGCCATGGTGGCAGCTATTCTGCCGCTGGAACTGCTGTACAGAATATGAATGTGCCCATAAAGCCACTGTTTGGTCTTTTTTGGGAGGGACTGTCTCGTAGTGAAAATATATTAATTTTGATCGATGAAAAATGCGAATAACAAGGAATTTTATCTTTGTATTACATAAATTGAAATTGCGGTCCTCGGTCTGGTCCTCCTTGTGTTTCATTGCTCCCCACCTTTCTCTTCACCCCACCTTGATCTTAATCTTACTTTTACTGCATCTACAGTGCAATGCCGTCACAATCTGTTCTGCCTCTCTCTGTCCTCTCAGCGAGGGGCGATCTGTGATTCTCAAGTAGCAGCACTCCAGTCGGAAATCGACTGCTTTGCCGACACGTACAAATTACCCGTAATAATGTGCCTGTCAGGGCAAATAGTAGGGGTTGGTCTCCAGACTCCACCTCCAGAGAATTACCCTCTCAAGAGCCTTCAGTTTGCAGGAGCAGATCTACACAGCCCAGCTTGCTCTCTCTCCCTCTCTCTCTCTGCCTCTCTCTCTGTCTGTCTCTCTATCTGTCTCTCTCTGTCTCTCTCTCTGCCTCTGTCTATCTGTGTGTGTATCGGAGGTCTATTAGAGCTTACAGCTCTGCACAGTCTTAAGCGTGGCCCAACCCCAACAATAGACCTGCCATGTTAATAATCTATAATTACTGTTGTGTTAACATACCTGGTTTCACTGCTGCTCAGCGTACCACATTGTGTGTTTGAACATTATGAATTGTGTGTGTGTACACATGAATCATAAGCCACACATACTTCTGTTCTGCAGAGAAGAGGACTGACAAGTCGGCAGTGTCCGGGGCCATTCGTCTCCAAATCAGCGTTGAGATAAAGGGGGAAGAGAAGGTGGCTCCATACCACGTCCAGTACACCTGCTTGCATGAGGTATGAGCTTTGCTGTTGGACCAGAGTGCAACCAACAGAAAAGAGAGGTTCACTGGATGTCACTGCATGTATGAGGGACACTATGACAAATACATACATTGAAAACACGTTTAAACTCTCTTAGAAACACAGACGAGAGTACATTCTGCATGATATTATACCATGTTTCCTCTCTTCGCCATCTTGGCGTCAATTCTACTACGGCATACTGTAGCCCCGCCCATTTTAAAGGTGGAGTCAGCAGTTGTGTAAGATAATACGCTTTTGGTCAAATTCAGCAAATATCTCAGTCATGGTCAGCTAGTTGCTGAATACAATAGTGGCCTCATCAATCTTCTATCTAGAGTAGGGCAATGTAGCATATATGATTACCATTAATATAATTTGACAAATAGTTTACATGGTAAATGTAAAAATTACAGTGAAAATATTTCAAAACATCCAGTTCATAAAAAAGAAAACGATTTATGTTCATTCCTAACACATTTCAGTTCAGGTATTACAGTGGCTGAAAATCAGAATCTAAGCCTACTGCTTGTCTCCATCTCAGAACTTATTTCACCATTCAACCGATAAACTGGGCCAGGGCGTGGTGAAGATCCCAGAGGCTCGTGGAGATGAAGGTTGGAAGGTCTACTTTGACGACGTCATGCAGGAGATAGTAGATGAGTTTGCCATGCGCTATGGGATCGAGTCCATTTACCAGGCTATGACGTGAGTTGACACCTTCCTAGCCTGCTGTTTGCTGTATGAGATAATTGCCTGGGCTCTGGGACAGCTCTGTCCCTATGAGATGTAACCCTGCGTGTGCACTGTGCCTGTATTCAAGAGCCATCTGTCACACAAAGCACACTCCAGTGGGCCATTATTCAGCCTTAACATGCCAGCTAGCTGATGGGGAGATGAAATGACAATTTCCAATAGATGCCATTGGTTTAAAACAAGACCATTGGGAAGGGACTAGTTTTCCATAGAGGCGCTGTTGTGGCATTGCTTTCACCTACTACAAAACGTGTGCCTTTGAACATAAAACACCTTTGCAAATAGCTTTTCTTTTGCATAGTGTTTTCTACTCCCTTCACATGAAACCTACTACTCTAGGTGTGTGTATGTGACAATAAAGCACCTTTACCTTTAGGTTATGCGGTATGAAGGAATGCAAAGTAAATTTGAAATACTGGCTGCATTATTTATTAACCGGGTAAAATAATAACTGCAACATAAGTAACAGTAAAAATATTTCCAGGCATCCATGTTTCTGTCTTATGTAATATCTTCCTACCCCGAAATATCAGAAAACTCATTGAAAACTATAAAATCCAAAAGGACTAAGTAGTGTAGCCTACTTACTGCGGTCTCTGGATAAAAGCGTATGCTAAATGCTGTAACTGTAAAGGCCCAGTCAGTACACCCTACATCCAGTAATTATCATTGCACGCTCTAGTGCGACCCCGGGCCACAGCGCTGTTATATCCTTCTGTTGTGTTCCAGGCACTTTGCCTGCCTGTCATCCAAATACATGTGTCCCGGGGTTCCTGCCGTGATGAGCACCCTGCTGGCCAACATAAACGCCTTCTACGCCCACACCACCGCCTCAGCCAATGTGTCCGCCTCCGACCGCTTTGCCGCCTCCAATTTTGGGGTTTGTATTGTCACGCGCACGGGCACGAGCACGTACACACACACTGTAGTGATATACCGTTTGTGCCACATGACCTGTGTATTTGACACACGATCCCACCTTCAGTGTTTCTCATGATATAAAGGTAACACACTAGTTACCCGTGTCGGTAACCGATCCGTGCCACCTGCCAGATCCGTTCGGCACATGCGTGGGATCGCACACCAGCACTGGCTGCTACAAGGAAACTGTAAAATGTGCACATGCGTGGTGCATATTGGGCAGCCAGTGCTTTTGTGCAATCACTGGCATGCACAGAACGGATCTGGCAGGAGGCACAGATCGGGTACCTACAAGCCCCTCCCCCTACAGCTTCTCAAATGTCACTTAGGATACAGAAACCATTTAAGGGTTAAAGTCCCTCGACAGCTAGAAGGAAACATTTATTAGGTTTCTATATTTGGGTTTACTAGTTTCCCTTTTATTGCAATGTGAAGGTTATTTACCACTTAATACAATTGAATATTTCCTAAAAATTTAACAAATTATTTAAAAATTGCAAATGTAAAAAACAAAATATGTTAGATATAGTGTTTGCATCTGAACTCTTCATTTAGTGACAATTGCTGCTGCTAAAGTGGAAATCTATTTTCCAACAAAGGCTTCTCTCTCTCTCTCTCCCTCCCCCCTCCCTTCCTCCCATCTTTTATTATCAGTGCCGAGACACACTGTGATGTAAAACCAGACCCATAATCCTCTCTGTGGCTCTTCTGTCTCTAATGCTCATCCGTTTAATCTCTTTTCCTCTCTTTTCCCGCCCATTCAGAAAGAGCGTTTTGTTAAGCTCTTGGACCAGCTGCACAACTCTTTACGAATTGACCTCTCCACATATAGGGTGAGACTAATGAACCCCCCCCCCCCCAATTATTACTAGTATTATTTTAAGATGTGTGAAGGAACGGATTGACAGGACTTTTTCCCATACTATATGTAGAACCACTTCCCAGCGAGCAGCATGGAGCGTCTGCAGGACTTGAAGTCTACAGTGGACCTTCTCACCAGCATCACTTTCTTCAGGATGAAGGTGGAGCCTTTAATTTAAGGAATCCTGCTTTCTTTAGTTTGCTGGTGGTCCTCAAAAAGGCTTTGTTAAGCCCTCTTTATTCCTTTTAATGATGATTCTGTAAGCACTGTGTCAGTGTCATTAGATGGTGTCATTTAAAATGCTTTCTGCATTCACATATATATATACACACATGTATGAAACCTCTAATCCAGCAATTCCCAAGCTTGGCCTTGAGGACCCCCTGCCCTGCATGGTTTAGAGGTCTGCCTCCCTGCTCCAACACACCTGATTTAAACAGATTGATTGGGAAAGGCTGCTCTAATCAACTTGACATGCACTGTGGTCATTGTGCTTTACAGCACACACAGGTTGTTTCTCAATATGCGTTCTTTTCTGTTCTTGCATTCTTGCGGACTTGTGAAACGTCATCACAGCTAAGTACTCTTCCAATTCACAAGTTTGCAACTAGCCAAGAACGGATAAAATACCAGGAAGTGTTCTTGATTAATAATTTTTACCAAGGATGCATCCAATGGTGGCTTGTGTTTGAACTTGCCTGCGGAATATCCAAGAATGCATTTCGAATAAACAAGTGTCAATGACAGTTGAGAAAAACACAACAATACTAGCTATACTTTTCGAAACACTACTATTAATGTGTCACAAAATGCGTTTCTAAGAGTTTTTGTATAGAGAATATAGTTGTTTTAACTTCAAATCTATGGCTGATATATCAAGATGGAGCCTAGTTTAAAATTTGCTACAACAATTTTGTAGATGTGAGGTCCAGTTAACAGACCGGGACAGCCATGAATAGCCTAAAACGATTGCCAAAAATATGCATCTTAATCTAGATCTGTCCTCGCGTTCTTGCAAGACCATTCTCAGAAGGACAATTGGCAAGAACGTACCTCTCAAAAACACAAGTGTGTACCTAGCGTTCTTGGAATTGAGAAACAGCCATACTATATGTTAAGTTCGTTAGTGAGCTGATCAAGGTGTAAATCATTAATAATCACTATTCTCGTCTGTTTTTCAGGTTCAAGAGCTACAGTCTCCACCTAGAGCCAGTCAGGTAGTGAGGGACTGTGTAAAGGCATGCCTTAACTCTACATATGACTACATCTTCAACAACTGCCATGAGCTGTACAGCAGACAGTACCAAACTCTGGACACAGTGAGTCCAAGTATCATTTAGTTTTTTGTATATGCATTGTATGCCATGTAGCTGTAGTAACATGAGTAGGAAACGCCAGGCAGCTTTAGAATATGCATACTACACTAACTAAAACTATGTATGTGGTTTATTTGTTTGTGTGAATGACAATGAAACAAAGTCATTGTTTTTTAAAAACCTACTGTACGAAGTGCAGTTACATCTTGTAACCAGAGTGGCCACCAATTTGCCATGTCTTCCTATATAACTTTAAGGCCTTATTATACAGTAGCTGTCTGTATAACTTAATTGAATGCGTTATGTTCCAGAACAAGGAGGAGGTTCCTCTAGAAGAGCAGGGTCCCAGCATCAAGAACCTCGACTTCTGGCCAAAGCTAATCACGCTCATTGTCTCCATCATTGAAGAGGACAGGAACTCTTACACACCTGTTCTGAACCAGTCAGTAATGAGCCGTATTGATTGTTATGAAGCTTTTTAACCTATGGACAATGTGGTTGATTTTCATAAACTTGTAATGCCATGTACAGTCATGACACCTTTTGGTTGTAAGAATTGTAGATTGATTAATATTATCAATTTGTTGTGGTGGTGTTGCTGTCAATATGTTTAGTGGAGTTATTGATTTCTGCCTCTGAGAAACTAGTGTTGAGACTTTTTGTTTCATTCTACCACAGGTTCCCTCAAGAACTGAATGTAGGCAAAGTGTCTTCTGAGGTCATGTGGACATTGTTTGCTCAGGACATGAAGTATGCTATGGAAGGTAAGTTGAACTTGGCTTGAGAACAATGAGTCTCCTGTCACGCTGCTCTCCTGCTAATAATAGTGTATGCTCTAATATTGTCTACTGCACCACTGTGCAGTAGACACTTTTTTATAAAAGGAAACTATCATTAAATCCTGTCAAGAAAATAGTCCCAGCAAGAAGCAAAAGGTGCATGAATGTTTCAGGAGGTTTGTTACTAGTCTATTCTGTCTTCTCCAGTGTTCTGAACGGTCACAGAACAGTCTGTGACCGTTCTGTCCCTAGTGGCAGTGGTACCGTCCCCCGATAGTAATGGTGCCATGATCCCTGACCCCTTCATTCTACTAATATGTGATAGGAATGGTTTAGAAACTGGTGCATTCTTTTAAAAAACAAAACAAGTACTGCATGTATAAAAAGGAATTCTAGTGTGTAGGAAAAATAAATGTAAGGTTACATTCCGAAAATAGTCTAAGATTGCCTGACTTGCCTATTATCCTTATGATGAGACTACCATGCATTCATTATGTGTTGTTTTTTTGTTGTTTTTTTTTTCTCCAAATAATAGCTAACCACAATATTATTTTTTGCCTCTATTACTGTGGCTCAAAAATGTAACATTACAAACAAATTACTTGTTTACATTACCTAAACAGTAGTGTACTGTATTAATATTAGCAGAGTAACAGTAGTTGAAATACTGTAAATTGTTTTCCAACCACTTTAGAGTTTTTCTGCCCATAAAGCTTTTAAGAGTATTTAAGACTGTAAAAGCTGCTCTTTCCATGTTCGCACATTCAAAACGTGCTCCAACGCCACACACACAAAGCGTGACCAACTGTTTCTCTAATCTCCACAGAGCACGAGAAGAACCGACTCTGTAAGAGCGCTGATTACATGAACTTGCACTTCAAAGTCAAGTGGCTGTACAATGAGTACGTCAAAGAACTTCTTAGTGTGAAGGGAGTAATCCCGGACTACCCATCGTAAGTGTCCTCACCTGCTACGATGTGACGTGAAACTGATTTGTAGTAACCTACTCACATACTGGGTCATTTATTGACCTCTGAGAACTATTTATGTCCCATATTGCTACAGGTGGTTCGTACAGTTTGTACTTCAGTGGCTGGATGAGAATGAAGGCGTATCCATGGAGTTCATGCATGGAGCGTTAGAAAGAGACAAGAAAGATAATGTAAGAACCATTTTTTTGTGCATGCTTTTTAGTATTTTAAACACAGTGTAGGTTTAGAACAGTTTATCCAGTGTGACATTGGACCAATGTTGTCATAGCAAGCTTAGAGTACAGAAATACTGATTATATTGTACTGTGCTTATTGAAGCACACAACACTGCAATCTACTATAGTACACACATAGCACATACTGTATGTGTCGATATAATACATGACACTTTTAATTTCCCAGTTCCAGCAAACCTCCGAGCATGCTCTGTTCTCCTGCTCGGTGGTGGATATCTTCACCCAGCTCAACCAGAGCTTCGAGATCATCAAGAAATTAGAATGTCCTGACCCAAATGTCATGGCTCAGTACTGCCGGCGATTCTCCAAGGTAACGGGCTTCATTTGTAAATGACGAGAGGGGAAAGAATGTCCCGTAAAGCAAGCGCTGCCGTCATAATGGGTAAAAGGATTAGGTTATAGATTGTGAGTGCAGTACACAATTCCATGTTCTTTTTACAGCACACTCTTTAGAGCTACAAGAGACATGTTTTGGGTCTGAAATGTTCAAATGTTATTACAAGTGATTGATGTAGAATGTCTAGACGTCTTCCTCATGGAAATAGGCCTTGACTTTATTATTTTTTTAGAGCACTCCAAACCATTGTCCTTTCTTTTAATTTCCAGTAATACTGCGAAGACCTTGAACAATCACAGCAGTAAAATATTAGTGCCTGGAGGGGCATTCACATTTGTCCAGAAGGAGTTTGATATGTCCTCATTAAATAGAAATGTTGAATTAGACTTAATCAGGTCCTGCCATGGGCGCTTTTGGCACAGTTCAGACTGTTTTTCTGTGTGACAGAGAATACACAATTGATTTTATTCCGTATAATATACAGTACATCACTGCAGTATGACAGACTAGCCTGACTAAAAAAATAGATATATTCCAAAGCCCTCTAACAACTGTTTTCATTTTCATCAGACTTCTTATGAATTTATTATATACATTTCAATTGTCTTCACTCACACAGACGATTTCCAAGGTTCTTCTGCAGTACAGTGCCATTTTGACCCAGGACTTTCCTTCCTATATTGACAAAGAAAAGATTGTAAGTCTATCTCATGAATTTGTAACCTCAAAACTGGACTTGCTCATCATGGAGTTTCCCAGCTGATACTTATTTCACAATTTTCCAGTAACGCATCAAGAATTAAAATTTGAGACATTTTAAATTAACTGTATTTTTAAAGACAAATTGTTTACAGTATGTGCTACAGAAAGATAGGTAATCAGAGGCTATTTTAAAGTTCCTATTATGTGTGTGTTTTTCATGACGACATTACACACACACAGTAGATACTGTAGATTGACCCTGCAAACAAGCATACAGACAGAAGTACAACATGTTAAACAAGTTATATGCATAGCTAAACTAAGGTAAGCTACGTAATGTGACATACTGAACGCATTTCCCTTTGTTTATTTTAGCCCTGCGTCCTGATGAATAATGTTCAGCAGCTCAGAATCCAACTGGAGAAGATGTTTGAGTATATGGGGGCCAAACAGGTAAAGAGAACTGTACATACTGTAGTGCAATGCTGAGAAAGGTTGTGTAGGATTTAAGTGATTTCACTGTCAGATAAATTAGATGACCCTTAAAAAGTGAAAGGGTTTTCTTCACCAGGAAGGACCCTACATGTACTTAATGCTATTGTGAAACAAACTGAAATGTAATTGGCTTTTTTAACTCTACAAACTCACTCAGTAAAGGGAGGTGCCACTACTTTGTGGGAATGAACAGTGGCACATTTTAACACAATAGTGGAAATGGGAGTTTCTTTGTTAAAAAACAAAGGTGGAAAAAAAAGATTTAAAGCAACACCTAAATATTTAAATACCTCTGAATTTGAAATAATGACATTGTCTTCTTATCTTGGATAGCTACAGAAGCAATGCTATGTACAGTAGCATTGCTGCTGGCCATTTCAATTAGCTCTAAACCCATCGCTGGAAGACATTAGGCTTTAGTAGTTGAGGGCATGTGTTTCATTAGCATCTCACTTACCTACCGTGATTGAATTATGTCATCCGTAGCAATGTCCCGTCTGTAGTACGGGGAGGGCGATCAATATCGAGGTTCGCTTTCAGCTGTGACCTCCCTCGGGCTAGAATAGCATCCATTTCATTAGTGTCTGCGCATGTAGTGTTAATTGTGTTGTTGTCGCTGCAGTGTGGAGTTGTTTGTAGGACAGCAGCGGTTTCAACACGTGTGTTCACTTTACTGTTGAAGCAAAATGAGCTGGTAGAGAAAGCTGGAGAGGAGGTTATGTGTGGGTTATGATACACAATGGATAGATATTAGCCCTAATTCACGTTGGTCTTGTAAAGGTTATACTGTATGTATGCTGCATAATAATAACCATTCATTAGTATGGGACTGTTGCAGTAGGCATAAGCAAAGGTTTTGTCGTTATTCTTCTGACGCAGGCAGCACAGTTGGGCCAGTAACTCCTGTTACTGTTTGGACAGTAACAGGAGGATTTAACAGAGCTGTTCTACTCAAAGGTCATGCAATTCATGCTGATATGTACTATTTACACTTAATGTCATGTGCTAACAGACATGGTAAATCTGTAAGCCAAAATGTCAGTATGCATTGTTACTACTGTCTAATTACATGGTAATTATGGATGTAGTTTAAATAGCGTCGCGCAGATGTTAACAAACCACAGCAGAATATCAGTAGAATAATAAATTAGTATGATAGATTAAATAGTCCAACAATCCTGAATTGTTTGGTGTGACGAGTGGCATGCAAAATGGGGTTTGTGTCCATCGAGGATGGTGGATAAATTCAGCAGACGGTCATGTGGAAGGCATTATGAAGGACTGTCTTAAGAGAACAGGAGATGTACTGTTAAACAAACAGACTGCTGTCTACAAGTATATCATTAAGTTGTTGCTACAGACACGAGCTTCACCACCGCGCAAAAAAAAAATAGTTTCTACATTTTCCATTGAGCATAGCGTGTATATAATATGACAAATGAAATTGATGACTCCATTGTCTTTCCCCTGCATATTTAAACGATCCCATTATGATTTGTGATTTGCTGTATACAGCACAGCCCTAAGTTGCTAGCACTGCAAGTGGGTGAGGACACCGTTCTTCAATATGCAGTCATGTGTTGGACATGGCAGCATATTGTACACAGTACTGTAGTGCTATTTTAGTTACAATACGTGTTATTAATGTTAAATGGGATTTAAGAAATAAGAAACAGACCCTTGATACTGAAACGTTTGTCTCCGCGTGTCAGGCTTTGTACACTGTGTCTTAACGTTTGTTTTTCTGTTAATTTTTTATTTTTATTTCGCTGTTTTCATTTCCACCCCTAGCTTGAGGAGGGTGAGGAAGAAGAGGTGAAGGAAGGGGAAGGAGGGGAGGAAGGGGAGAATGTTGAGGTGTGTTGTTTGAAGTTGCATCCTCTGTTTTGAACCAAATGTATCCATACCCAGTGTGTCATTGAGTCTCCTGCTCATCTTCACGTTGCATCACACTCCCGGTGCCTCAGTGCCATGTACTGTAGTCATCTGTGGTGAAGCATTCCACTTGTAATCCCATGTACATGTTCTGTTCACTGTTCCCTTATCCTGTAAGTGTTGTGTGTTTGTCATAAGAAGAAAGTGTGGGTTCTTGGATAGACATATCAATAATATATTTCCCAGTGAGCCAAACCAACACTGATTCTTATATTTGTCAGTTGCCTTAAAAGCTCTGTTATGGTAGAGTTGGTATGGTTTAATATTACACCAGTTATATTATTACATATTACAAACATGGCATAATGATATGACAGGTGATTTTATTTCTCTCAAAAACAACAAAACAACAAAAACAATTCCACTAAGCAGGTGAATGTGCACAAACAGAAAAGGTACGTTACGCAGGCGCTCATAATTATTTGGACAACTGCCACCACACGCAGCTTAAGTTTCCACAGTATGAAATAGGGTTCTAAATGGCAACTGATGTTGCCATTTATTTACTGATGCCTTTGTACCGTTGCCTTTCTCCAATTGCATTTGCGTAGCCTGAAATTGATCTTGGGGACAACGAGGTAAGTTAATCACACATAACCATAAGCTACCCCTGAGAAACGCACTGCACGGTGCCCGGCAGGAACCAATCCATCTTGAGCTGCCCTCCATGCCTAATAGCTCTGTATGTGCTGTAGTGGAACCTGTCAGTGACTCTTAAAGGCGCATTTATGCTTCTGCGTCGCTACGGCGTCACCTACGGGGGCACCTTACGCCATCGTGAGCATGCTATACTTCTGAGCTGGTCTGTTAGCCGCCCAGACCTCTGCGCGTTGAATGCGCATGCGATTGATGCGAAGCCCCAAAATGCGAAAGTGCCATGTCTTGTTATGCGGCAGAATTAGAACACAAATTGAGTGTTAAGGCCACTGCCCACTGGCAGCGTCTGACGCCGGTCCGTACGTCGAATCGACATACGGACCGGCGTGTACGTACTATCCTACGCCGTAAGGTACGCCGTGGGATAGGTGGCTACGGGGGAGCCTACGGCGTAGGGTCCACGTAGGTGCGATGCAGATGCATAAATGGGCCTTTTCTAATACTCTCCCTTGGCCATGAATCACAAAGCCTATTAGCTCATCACTCATTGAGCAACATCATGGCTTCATTTCTATAGCTTTGCATTTTTGCCCCCCCATCCCAGGCAAAGGAGGTGGGGGTTAGGTGGTATGATTTATGGGTACAGACACCCTGTGTACCATTGTTGATCCCTTCCCACGGTCTGTTCCTCGACTCTTAGTGATTCTAATAACGGTATCCGCTGTGCCATGTTTAACTGTGTTTAAATCCTCTCCGTTCAAAAAGCGGAGCTTGCAAGCAAAAAGGTGGGTTAGACTGACGTGCAACATATTAACGCCTGGCTGCAGCTCATTTGCAGTGTTGTCGATGCTGCACAGGACGGAGAACAGACTGAAACAGGTCAAATCTAAGACTGCAGTTAGCTTTTTAAATACATTGGTGGGGATGGGTCATCTGCACCAGCATGTGTATTTGAGCAACACACCAGCAGCTATTCTGCAGAGAGCTTCAAACGCTCTCTAAACACTCGAGCATTCAACAAAAGCAACATGCTGTGTGCCCCGTCTAATCTCTGCTTTCCTGCCTGCAGATGGACACAGAGGCTAGTGACTTGCTGAATGAGCTACAGGTCAAGCTGAACAACGTGCTGGATGAGCTGAGCACTACATTTGGTAACAGGTAATGCTGTCATCCACACCACACAAGCACGTGTGTGCACGTGAATCAAACGCACCCACCGGTGGAGTTGGGGGGGGGGGGGGGTGATTTCATGGCCTGTCTAATGAGTATCTTCTCGACTATTGTTTGAGAAGGAGGTCTGAGCCACTTTGCCAAACTGTCCTGTCACTGTTGTAGTTTCCAGAGCCGTATCAATGACTGCATGAGACAGATGGCGTCGCTGCTGTACCAAATCAAAGGACCAGTCAACGTCAACAATCCAAACCAAGTAGAGGCTGACTCTGACAACATGTTGCGGCCGCTTATGGATTTCCTGGATGGAAAGTGAGTGTATCAAACTTGTTTTTCCTATGGTTATTGTTTTTTGCAATAGGTAAGTCAAGTTTATTTGTAGAGCACTTTTCTCTGAGGTGCTTCACGGTATCAATAATACAGTGTCACAACTCAGGGAAATGCAGTAAATAATCATAAATAGCTGCAATGCACATTAAAATCTCCATAAAAATAGACGTAAAATAGAAATGAAATGCAGCAAACAATAAAACATGTACAATGCACATTAAAATACTACATTAAAACACTCAAAGGCATCAGTCTGTAGATTAAGAACAATCAAGAACGCCTGTTTAAATATGTATATTTGCTTTTTTCTAGACAATGTCATGCTTTACTCTAGAATAATCTTACAACCTTTGCTCTTCGCACTTCACACCACAGTACCTGGTTCATGTGTTGATACATGTCTTTACCAACACAGGCAGTGATTGTACATGAGAACATAAGACTAGAACTAGAACATTGAACAAATGAAATGCAAATAATGATTTCACTGAACTGTCACCATTTCCACTGTGTGTGTGTGTGTGTGTGTGTGTGTGTGTGTGCGTGCGCAGGTTGACGCTGTTTGCCACTGTGTGTGAAAAGACTGTTCTGAAGCGTGTCTTAAAGGAGCTGTGGAGGATTGTGATGAACAGCCTGGAGAAGACTATTGTTCTGCCTCAGGGAAATGACACATTTGTAAGTATTATTATTATCATCATCATCATCATTTAGGATGTATTCACCTGTTTCCAGGCATAATACATATTAAAACTCTTTGTATAAAATTGCCATATTCTCCAAACCATTAGGGGTCAGCATTTCACCAGAATGTTGTAGTGTCGTTAGTTCACCCTCAGGTCTGCTCATATTGCTAATTTCTCAGTCAATCTGCTTACATGTGTCCACACAGTCTGATATTACAATCATACAGTAAAAAGTGATTTTGCCTATTTATAACATTAAGGCAATAGCACAATTCAACAAACTGCTAAAACACTTAAGAGCCCTCAACACTGCTATTTTATAATATTCCATATCAAGAAGAAAACAGCCAGAGTCAGCCGAACAATATCAACGAACGGTATAGTTTGCAGGCAACTGTAATGCGTCGGAGGCATCGAGTGCATGCCAGACAAAAAGAAACACAGAAACCAGGGAATAGCCGTGCTCGCCATTTAGGTGGGACCTCATCACACAGAGATCACACTTTGCCCAAGTAGCAATCTCTTTGGCCAAGGCAGCCATTCTGTGTGATCGGGGCTCTTGGCAACCCGACACAAAACAGAACATTTGCAGCATAGATAAATAATAACCGACAAAGGAACTAAAGCTATGTGCTACCCCCACACAGCTGTGAACAATAAACACAATCACACACGAGAAGAACAGATTTGAATTGTCCAACAAGGTCATTATGGCCAGGTTGCATTTATATCGGTTTACTCACCAGTCCATTAGACACTTTGAGTCGAAATAATGTGCCGGGGCACAACTACATTGTGTATGAACAAACTAGGCTATATATAGTTTGTAGATTTACAAAAAAACTTTTTTGATTTTTTTATATAGCCTATCATTAGCCTATCATATTAGCCTAGCATATTACCCTACAATATAGGCTTATTCAATCAGACGGACTTCACAAATACCTTTAGAATTGATTCAAATGCACAATATTTGTGTAATTTAGAGATTCTCTAGAAATAAATATTTTGTATTTACTTAAAACAGTAAAGCAACATGATGCCAGCAGGCAGTAGTTCTAAGCCATGGATCCGATTTAGCACGTGCACGTTTCTTCTTGTTGTGCTGGTTACTGCCTGTAAACTAGATGTACAAAATGGTATTACAAGGTTTAGAGGCTGTCTGGGCTAGAATTCTGTGAATTTCAGAAAAAATCTCTATAATGCAGTACATAGAGGGCATCATCAAAACTGATTTTTCTTATATGTCTCTTGATAATTTTGGTTGCTTTTTTAATGTTTTAAACTAAACATATTCCACATACTGTAGCACCTTTAAGCAGCGTAACATGAAGCAAAATTACAATTCCTCTTTGTATAGGCCCACAGCAGCTAACATTTTTCCAGGTGTATTTACGTATGGTGCAGTCTAGTGGGGTTGTTGAGTCCCTGCTGAATGCTGATTGGTTAACTCCCTGACATTCCCGTACTATGCGCAAACATCAGTGAGAAAGATGTTAGAATCTCTACTTACTTCTAAATATTTAGTTTATTGATGTAAATATAAATAAATGAATGTGTATATACTTTACAAGCATACACACAATAATAATTATTTGATTTGATTTAGGGAGCACAGATCCTCTCTGCTGCCAAAGAGCTTGGTCATCTGTCCAAACTGAAGGTATTGTTTTTTGTCAGGCTATTCTACTGCTTAAGCATACTATACATTAATTTAATTTAGTTTTGTCAAACTCTAAATACAGTACCTAATTACATTGTTTGTTTGTGTCTGTTAAATGCCAATACAAGTTTGAAGTTTACATAAACTGATGTCATGAAAACTTCTTTCTAGTTCAACTATAGTTTAAGTAAGTAGTTAGGTCAGTTAAGATCTTCTTTCTGCATGTTTACAGTCAGATTAATTCACTTACTGTGACTAAACATCTTGGAAAATGCCACAATATTCTGTCATGCCTTCAGAATGTTTTGATAGGGTAAATTACATAATTTGAGTCAGTTGGAGGTGTAGCTGTGGATTTATTGAAGGCCTGTCTGCTTGTTTGGTTGTCATAATGTTAAAATAAGTCAGCCACAACCCCAGAAAACAAAATGCTAAACATTTGGATACCATCTGTGCAAACAATAGTTTGTCAGTATAAACACCATGGGATCATAGAGATGAACATGCTTTGGCATGAAAAGTGCAACTCAATCTCAGAACAACAGCACAGTACATTGTGAAGATGCTGGAGGTAACAGTTAATGGTATTTTGCTACCGTGTATGTAAACTTCTAACTTCAACTGTGTGTTGTTTAAGATTGAATTCAACTTTGTAATGTTCTGCCTGGGTGTGTAGGACCACATGGCAGGGGAAGCTAAAAGCTTGTCTCCCAAGCAGTGTGCTGTTATGGATATCGCATTGGACACGATCAAGGTCAGTCTATACCTTGTCTTTGGTTTCATTTACTTGAAGGATAGGTGGGTCAAATTTAACTTCATCCACTATTCATTCAGTATTTGAGAATCCTGAGGTTGGGGAAGCAGGTTTGTGAGGTGAATGCACAAGGTGTTGACTTATCATTTCTTTGCCAATACAGTAAATAATTAATTCAATAATGGTATTCTCTCTACCTAAATCACCCATATGCCTCAATACTCCGCTATATCTAATATAATTATCTAATAATTTAATTAAAAGACATTGACATTTGAAAGCTCTTAATTCTTGACATTACAGTATGTTTGTCTGTAATCCTGCAGTGGAGTGATATTTGGCTGTCAAATCACCAATGGCAGAAGTATATTTAACAGTGATGTCCATGCCGTGGTATTTATCCATTATTTGACTGAAACAATAATGTCTCTATTTGCAGCAATACTTCCATGCGGGAGGGAACGGGCTGAAGAAGATTTTCCTTGAGAAAAGTCCCGAGCTGTCCTCTCTTCGGCATGCTTTGTCACTCTACACTCAAAGCACCGATACACTCATAAAGACCTTTGTGACCACCCAACATGTTCAAGGTATCACGTACCCGGTTGCTCTGCCAAAGAGTACAGGCTCATTTTATATTGTTGTATAGCGTGGTACAACAGAGTAGCTTCTTCTTTTGTGAATATTTGGATTCTGTTATAGCAGAGGTCTTAAACAGGGGGTCCGGGACCCCTAGGGTGTCCTCAGATTATTTGGATAACCCCATGCATAGGGTCATCCAAATAATTTGATCCCAAACATATTTTCTTTCAAAACTTTAAATGACAGAAAATGTACATTAACATAAATACAACATGTTCTATAATTATATGAATCAGTCATTTATTTGATTAACTTAGTTTGATACATGGCACTGTAGGCTGCCTACACATTTTGACTGTCATTATCTTAACATGTTTATTCAAGTTTACCTTGAATAATTTACCTTTACAACATTTTTAGTGTAGTGTAGTGTGTTTTTTAGTGTTTAATATCATGGTTAGTAGCACATAACAGGGCATGTCTAGTTCAATATGTTGCTAATTAATATTGTTAGTTGTATTAGCTAATGCACCATGTATGAACTCTGTCTGGTATATAGGATGACTCGACTTTACTGTTGTATGAATGCAAACAATTATTGCTTATTGTGGTTTACTCATTTCCACCAGCATTTGTTTTTAGAACTAAGACCAAATGTATTGTGATCATTGCATATATCTATCATATTGTTAAATAATCATATACAGTAAAGGCCAATGAATAACTAGGTATTTTTACTGCCATTGTTAATGCTACAGTATGTTTTCGCTATCTTCTCTTTATCTTTTATGCTGCCTATGTGTCAGTGCACAATGGAAAGGGTATTAGGTTAACTCCCAGTGAAAAAATACAACCCAGCCGGGGTAGGTTACTATCCAAATCATCTGCTAGCAACCTTCCCTTGTCCCCATTAGATATGTTGGATCCATACATTTCACTGAGGCGGTTTGATATGTCCTACCCAATCCTCTCATCCTGTAGATCATTTATGTTATATAGATAATTTATTTCAACAAGAATGTACTGATGTATCTGCATGTGCTTGTATTAGGCTCTGGAGTGGAGAAATCAGTAGGGGAAGTATCCATCAAGATTGATATCTACAGCCCTGGGAATGGGGAGCGCAAAGTTACTGTCAAAGGTCTGGTGATTTGTAAAGATATCGTTGAATATTACTGTATATGTAATGTGGCACGGTTTATGTCTGACTCCCTCTCTGTCTTTAACTGTAGTTGTGGAAGCCAATGACCTGAAATGGCAGACATCTGGAATGTTCCGTCCATTTGTGGAGATCACCATGATTGGCCCTCACCTCAGTGACAAAAAACGCAAATTCCAAACCAAGTCAAAGAACAACAGTTGGTCACCTAAGTACAACGAAACCTTCCATTTGTAAGTCCAGCAACCATGAACAGTGTTATGTACATTACCATTAAAAGGAGATATATTGATATTCTTTTTAATAGATATTGTTTGTTAGAGTTTAAATCCTAGTCCTCGGCATGCCTTTTAAAGGTATAGTCAGCTGTTGCAAGCTAAATGTAAGCCAATACACTTGACAAATTTGACAAATTCTCCAACGTTTTCTGTGTGCTGACAAAAATAACCCGGTATTTCAACACAGCCATGGCTCCATGAATAGGAACACAAAGTGGCAAACACCGCAGATAACAAAGCTGTAGTGTACTACGCTTTGCTTCACAATGCGTTTCAATGTGTGAGAGGGATATTGTTTTGATTTGAGCTCGCAGTTAGCATGCATTCTTGAGAATGACTATCCCTAAAGTCCCTGTTGCCCTTTGGCTGTGCAGTGTACTGGGTAACCAGGCCGGCTTGGAGTGCTACGAGCTGCAGGTGTGTGTGAAGGACTACTGCTTCGGCCGAGCGGACCGCGTTGTTGGCGTGGCTGTGTTCCAGCTGAGGGACATGGCGGAGAAGGGAAGCTGTGCCTGCTGGTGCCCGCTGGGCCAGCGCGTGCATATGGACGACACGGGCTTGACCGCCATGCGCATCCTCTCCCAGCGCTCCAGCGATGAAGTGGCCAAGGAGTTTGTGAAGCTGAAGTCAGAATGCCGCTCGGCGGAGGAGGGCAAATGAAAGACGGGATCGCAGCCGGCCGTTGTGTTCCTTGCGACCTGCCACGTGGACACTTTCTTAAGAGGGCAGGTGATGCGTCTCTTAGCTGCTGCTGACTGATTGTGGGCACCTCGCCTAGCTCACCGACACACTGTCGTAATGTGGGTCTTCCCACAACATCACACTCGTATTTTTGTATTTCCACACACTGTTTACTTAACTCACTGTGTTCCTCTCACAAGTTGTACCATGTTCACCAACTCACCTACTTTGAGGTCTCCTTATGTACTATAGCCTCACTGGCACAGTGGGCATGTCACAGCCTCAGTGGAACAGGTAACCTGGTGCCAGGCCATAGAGGTGGGACATATTTGCTGACATTCCTAGTGTTCGTGTGCAATGTCCCCTTCATTCCCAAACCCTTAATACTGCAGCCATGTGTTTGATGCCTTACAACGCTGTAAAATGTGAATGTCTGAAGTATTTTTAAATTATCTTTGTTTAGTCTCCATACCTATCATTGTCGTTGTGTTTTATTGGTTTTAAGTCTTTGTGGAAATCCTGTAGTTTGGGATTTTCCGTGACAGCGGCCACTGTGGACAAAAGTGGTAGCAATTTTGGGAATAAAGCCTGCATTTCCCATGAGCCCCAATGCCTGGCCAAAGAACTACCTCAACTCTCCAGAGTTACTGTAGTTCGAAACAATAACGTGTTGAGATCTACTTTTCTGTTAAAACCCTTGCAATAAAATTCAGTGCTCTGTGGCACAATCCACAAATACATCATGTTTTTCTATCTTGTATTAAAATGATCGGTTACATAAAATGTGCCTTGCCAATGGATCGAAAATGTTTCAAAACAAAGTGCATTCCCACTCCACTTTTCTCAAGCCTTTCCTGATAAATCATGCCAGTACTGTCAAGAGAAATATAATGCTGGAATGTTTGATGGATACTACAATTGGCAACAACAGCTGTATTCTGTAAGTAGAGCAAAACAAATATGAACAATTTAGTAATTAATTATGTAGTGTGGTACTCAAGGTTTAACATGCTGTACTTATCTCACAGTATATAAACCAAGTAGCTGATGTGAACTGTCAATGGCAATGTAGAATTTTTTTAATGTTTTTAAAATATATTTATTTGGTCTGTTTACTGTTGGGGAAAAAAAACACATTTATTGTGAAAGTGTATTTAGTATGTTTTTTTTTTCCTTCCACACACCATAAAATGTAAACTCTTAACTGAATAAATGTAAAAGAAAATTCAGGTAGTAGCCTATATTGTTTTTTATTGATGAAGGAATAACTTTAACAAACCCCCCCCAAATTAATAGAATTACTTTTTCGTTGAGCCAGTGATGTTTGTAATGTAAAGTGTACATGTTTTACATGTTCTCTTAGGCTGTTTTTCCTCAGTGGCCTTACTATGTTTAATGTTTTACATTATGTTTCATTCTTCATTATTATTTTATGCCACAGTTTTTTCTTTCTTTGATGTTGAAAGTGTTGTACCTCAATTTAAAGCCTGGTATTTCTAGCCTGATATTTATTTTAGTACTGTCTGTAGAATTTGTTTTATTTGCTCTCAGCTAAATGTTTTTTATCCTTTTTGATTACTGTTCAATAATCTTCAACTACTGTATTGTGTTTTGTGGAAAAGATGACAGTGTGTGCCAGTTCAACTATATGGAAATGTTGCAATGTCACTCCTAAGTGTATGCTATAAAAACAAACACATGTCTGCACATTTTTATGCAGTTGTTTGCACCAAAAACTACATTGCCAGTATACATGAAATTAAATAAAATTGTAATACTGTATATCTGATTGGTTCTTGGGGGCAAACTTTTTAAATATTTGAAGCCATTGTGTATAATACATCCCTTGTGCCAAGATGAAGTGTTCACTTAATCTGGTCATGTTGTGGTTTATTTTATAAATGTTTTTAATGTGAACCCTTTGCACTATCACAAAATCAATATACTGTAGTACAGTAGTTATCTTGTTTGTTGTATATTAGTCAAAGTGTAACTACATCTAGTTTTATTTGTATTATCACTATTACAAAATGTTATTCGTTAAAATGTTAACATTACAGATTTTGTATAAAGTATCTGAGAAGTATCAACATTGAGTGTGCCATTATTTGTATAACAGGCTGATGTAAATTAATTTAGAAATTGATGTCAACTGGTTAATTTAAAAAAGAAGTTGCAGTATGTTACATTAGCATACCCTTGGCGGAGAGCCAAATCGCCCATGCGGTAGTCTGTAGGAAGGCAAAGTTGACTAACGAAGATTAATCAAAACCTTGTGTGTGTTGATTGTCTTCACCAGGGCCATTATCTTTATAAATATATTTTAAAATCAAAACCAAAACTTCCAATCATAGGTTTTCTTTCACCGATAACTATTGTCTACAGAAGGGCTGTAAGACTATAACATTTTTGTTATTGCAATTAATTGCAGGCTGTGATTAACATATTTTTCCATGTTCAAAATATAACTTTTTTTTTTCATGGTATATTTTTATAACAAGATATGCCAGCTTTATGCAACTATTTAAAAATAAATACAAACATTTGAAATCAAATCTGTACAAAATTCTGATTTGTTAAACGCAATTAACCATGCGATTAATCGCGAAAAAATTGTATCAACTGACAGCACTAATAATGGAGGAATTATGTATGTTACTGTATGCAGGAAATCGTGATAAAATAACAAGGTAGTTTGTTAAATGTAATAATTACACTGATAGTGTTTGGACCAATGGGTTGCCTTACACGGTATGTAACCGGTATATGTGTAGAGTACAATATGTGTGTTTGTTTTCAGGTGCATATTATGGTTAGACCAACATACATTTGCTCAAACAATATGTGAGTGGGTCATGTATCCTGGACAACAAGGCACTCCTTTGTACTCTGGCACAGTTGGGTATTAAATTCCATTCCTGGCATCGTCGTGAATGGCATATCGATCCAGCATCCACATTGAGCTATCAAGCTGAAACATAAACCACAAAAAAAGTGCAACTTTGAAAGGTAATGTGGTAACTATCAGTATGTACTGTATATTCTGTACACATTTTGATTGGAGTATGCGCAACATTGCAGGGTGTGTGGGTGTGGTATACCTCAGTCTCCTGGTGTGAAGGCCTTGTTAGCTCTGATTGGCCGGTCTATGTCTCTGGTATCGTTGTTTTACTGCACTTCCAGTCCTGCCCCATCTCACCGCCCAGGTCCAAAGGTCGCTGCAGTGTTTGCTCAAACACTGAGCGGTTAGACAAAGGCCAGATCCTGCTCTTCCTGGTCTCCTGAAGCGTGCTATTGCCTTGGTGGTCCTGTAGGCCACACTGACTTGAAACTAGCACCTGTGTTAACTCATCCTATCTGTCTTTCATCCACCTGGGGGCCCCTTGGGGAGGCGGCCTGTCTGAGTGGGGGCCTGTGGGGGCACATATGCTTGTCCTCACCAGCACTGTTCTAAGTACTGGACTGGATTTACCTGACCTGAGGAGGAGGCGGCGGTTCATAATAGGAAGTGAAAGCAGGGAACTGTTGAGGGTGGCAGTTTGTGACACCTGTCAATTTATGTAGTGTGCGTCATTTGGGTATTTGTGTGTGGAGGACAGAGGAAATCACTATTCTGCTTCAGGTATGTGATTTCTAATTTATAACATTTTAATAAGAATCAATAATTGAATATATGTTGCCTGCGTATAGACCTACATGTATGCTGTCATAGTAACCAGTAAGGTGATCACTATGAAGTCAAGTTTTTACTGTAATTACTACTTTTGATTCTGTTCGACCTGAATGAAGATCAAGGAGAGAAACATTTTCTATCCCTGATATTTCTCTAATAATTGGTGTTTAGCATTAGTGTGCAAGCCTCATGTGCTTGAGACCACTAGCCTAATATCATTGACACCCATCTCTTTACCCTCTAAAGTGGCTAGAATACAAATGAGAATGCCGTAAATTTGTGATTTAACGAAACAGAAATAAGTAAAACCAAGTCTAATGCTCAGGGTTGCTGCTAATCACCAAATAGCTTGGAGTAGCAATAACATTTTACTCTGGTGAAAAAGGTTGAGATGGGTGTGTGATTAGATATGTGTATTAATAAGTTTACTATCTGTCTGTAAACTAGGCCTACTTTAAAATGATTATATGATTATCTTCTACTGTGTCTGAAAAATAATTAAGATAGCATAGTGATCTGATATATGTCTTGCAGACATATTAGGTAGGTATTCTTAGATAGGTATTCCTTCTATTTTCACGTGTAGTAGCCATAGAACTCTATAAGAAGGTAGTAATTCTCATTCATAGAACTATTGTAGTAGTACCCCACTGGACCACTTCAGCTAGCTAGCTTTCATCTATGGCTTTCATACGTAGGCTACCTGTTTCCATGGTGTTTCTAGAAGGGGCGTGGCTAATAAAGAGGCACGATGTGGGCATTGCATATTCAAATATGAGAACAAAATAGACGAGTTAGATGAGAGCGAATACTACCAGACATCTGAGATTATGATCCTGTAACACAATGTTAGCCAAATAAGCTAACATGGCTTCCATCTACATATAGCACCAGAAATATGCCTACAAATCTCTACCATAGGTAAACAGATCGCTACCGGCACCGGTACAGTACGGTAGCAAAATGATTAAGAAAGTAAAGGTTTTTCAAGATGATACGGTATATCAGTACCGGTACCGTGGCTACTGGGTGTTAAAGTTGAACATTATTCTTGAGGGATTCGTTTATTTAAATTGTACGTATCAAAGCAGGGTATTCTCAAATATGTTTTATTTATTATTTTGTTTATTATGATTGATTATAATTATTTTGTTATTTTATTACCATATATATATATATATATATAATTATTTTTATTATTATTATTTTTATTCTGCATTAAGTTTCATTATCTCTCCAAAAAGTATGGTGGATGGTTATGGTAGTATGGTCTAGACTAGTCTTGTCAGTGTCTCAATTCATACTCTAAATTTTGCTCAAACTCTTTCTCTCTAGGTGTAACATGGAACCACAGAGTTAAAATGGGATCATTATTTTCATCATTTGATCCATTGTGTAGGAAACAAAAAGGAAAAGGTATAGGCCTTCTACTGTAGCATACTGTATGTCTAAAAGTTTAAAAGTTTATTTAAATGTAGCTAAAGATATGGGTGTATTTAAAAGGATTGTGGGTATAAAATGCCTTGCTATGTACCACATAGTAAAGTGGCTTATATTGGTATAATAATAATATTTATTATTACTATTGTGATTTCTAGTTACTTTTGTTTATTTGTTAAAGTAAAGTAATAATATTCGTATCTTAATGAGTCATAATATGACCATGGTGGAATAATACCACCAATAATATTATTGACCATCCAATAGTTTATTCTCTTCATAGTAATAATTGTATTGTATATGTCACACATAGAGGAGGAGAGATATCTGCATGCTAACGACAGACGCTTCAACCTGTCTTACCAGTATGCTGTAAGTGACCGAATAACATCTTTATATTTGTAATGAAGAATATGATTAGCGTCCTACTGCACATTATTGCAAACTTCTTGTGTCTATTTCATACTTTTATACGGTGTCATGACAACATAGGCTACAAGTTCTAAAGAAGTCTTTCACCTTTCTAAAATCAACTCAACATAGAATTTTCACACATCAATCTACCATATATGGTTATACTGTATGTAATAATTCATATGTATTGTATGTCATCTTGTTTGCTTTTATCATTGGGATTCTTGTGTTATTCTAGGACAATGCCATCAAGACCTCCAAGTACAACATTTTTACCTTCCTGCCACTCAACCTCTTTGAGCAGTTGCAGAGGCTTGCCAATGCCTACTTCTTCTTCCTGTTAATCCTTCAGGTACCTAGAGTAGCATCGGTCGTCTTTAATGCTGTGTTGGCCTCCATGTAGAACATGGTAACCTATAAGTGAAGCCTCTGTTTATAAATGTTTACACCATGCTAATCAGGTGTTTGTTGCTGGTGTGTAGGGGCAGTGAGAAAAGCCTCTTAGCCAGGGCTAACCATGAATTCCCTGTTCGACTTGTATCTTTTATATTACAGGACCTCCAATGGTGTCATAATATAAATACATGTTAATGCGATGGATGCATTTATGATGTTTACTCTGTTGACAGATTATCCCTGCAATCTCTTCTCTCTCCTGGTTTACTACGGTAGTCCCACTGTTGCTTGTGCTGGCAGTAACTGCTGTCAAGGACGCTAGCGATGACATTGTAAGACAACATACACCACAGTGCTCTATTGGGACAAAATGTGGAGACGGTTTGCAATACTTTAAGGGCGGAATATAGACCAATGCCCACATGTTTCGAGTTTGAGATAATTTTAAAAGATAGCAATGTGTTTGTGTATCTTATATTTGAATGTTTTTAAGATTTATTTGAATTACATAAATCAGACAAAGGAAAGATTAACAGACTATGCAGTTGTACTGTGAATTGAAGCGGTGGTAATGAACATGCAGCTACTGTAACAGCAAATATGAGGGACTCAATTATTCATTTATAAAGCACATACCAGGTGACCCAATCATTTATATAGAGAACAGTAGTGCTGGCTAAATGTTTGTAGAGATGAATAAATATACAATTTATCAAATGAAATAATGCCATACAGCCCGCTACCAGAAACCAGTTTATAGCATTTTATAAAACAATTTTTGTTATGATATAATTTATCATTTATTATTTTCTCATTACATTTCACTTCTTGTCTCAACCATGTAGAACCGGACCAGAAGTGATAGACAGGTGAACAACCGCAGGGTGGATGTCCTGTTAGATGGAGAGTAAGTCACTTCTCCTCTGGTAGGGTTAAAGATAATGCTACACACTCCCTGGTTTATACCTTACCTTAAAGCGTTGTTGGTCATATTCATGTTGAGTGTCTCTAATTCCACCAGAATGAAAAGTGAAAAATGGATGAATGTTCAAGTTGGGGACATCATCAAACTGGAGAATAACCAGTTTGTTACAGTAAGTAGCAGCAGCTAACAAAACAAACTGATTCAACATTCCACACCTTTACAAAATGATGATGATGTATCCAGTTTGTCCAATAATGATTCATTTTTTCTTTAGGCTGATCTTCTCTTGCTTTCTAGCAGTGAACCTCTTAATCTGGTGTACATAGAAACAGCGGAATTAGATGGGTGTGTACAGTAGATACTGCAATTCTCTACACCTACAATATGTAGATAATGTAGTGTGTGTTTAATGTGTCAAATGGTTCCATATCAACTGCATTGTGGTCTCCTTCTCTTTCCCCACACTCCAGTGAAACCAATCTGAAGGTGAAACAGGCTCTAACTGTAACAGGAGAAATGGGCGACAGCATTGAGACACTGGCCCGTTTCAAGGGTGAGAGGGGGGAGAAAATAGCTCCAGCATCTTATCATTACAGGGACACTGGCATTTACATTTACACCCTGTTCATTCCCTTCACCAGGCAGCATACTGAAAGGCAACAGAATATATTAGCTTACATTACATGTGGTGTGCTTTAACTAGTGGTTCACTTTGAAAATACCTGTACATTTCAAGGCTTTTTTTAAAATCATTTTTTAGGTCTGACGTCCTTTATTATTTGTATGCTGTCCTTTTAGGTGAGGTGCGATGTGAACCACCTAATAACCGTCTGGACAAGTTTAAAGGCACCCTGACTGTGGAAGGACAAACCTATTCTCTGGACAATGACAAGATTCTCCTGAGGGGATGCACGCTCAGAAACACAGAGTGGTGCTTTGGCCTGGTCGTGTTTGGAGGTAAACATCCCACCTGTGAAGGCAAACATTAGGTTCTTCAGGAAAGCAGCCATATTTAGTTTTCTAAGATTATAAATAGTGATTAGCATTATGATTGACGAACTATAATTTCACTATTAATAACTGACTATAGGGGGGTTATAGTTATGATTCCTTATATTTTGAAGCGTATTTCAAAGAGACTCCTGCTTTCCAGGTCCAGACACCAAACTGATGCAGAACTCAGGGAAGACGGTATTCAAACGCACCAGTATTGACCACCTTATGAACGTGCTTGTGCTATGTGTAAGTAAATGGATACATGCCCCCCCCACACACACACACACACATGCGCACACACACACAAACAAAATCCTGCATAGACCCATTGCTACACACAATCACACAATCCTCTGAGAAAACCCACATTAAAATCACATGAATATA